>LBNU01014881.1:279134-289988 GCA_014162995.1 Artemisia annua | reverse complement strand
TTTTTTTTTTTTTTTTTTTTTTTTTTTTTTCCCAAAATAAATAGGTTTTTTTTTTAATATTTTATTTTTTAAAGCAATTTTTTTATAAAAAATAATTTAATAGAATATTTTTTTTAAATAATTTTTTTTAAAAAATAAGTTTTTTTTTTAAATAAATTAAAAAAATCTTTTTTTAGAATTTTTATTTAGAAAAAATAAAAATTTTAAAATAATTTTTATAAAAAATAAAGTTAAAAAAAATAATTTTTTTTTTAAATAAATTTTTTAAAAAATAATTTTTTTAAGAAATAAATTTTTTTAAAAAATTAAAAAATATATATAATTTATAAAAAAAAATATTTTTTAAAATATAACTTTTTAGAATTGTTATTTAGAAAAAATAGATTTTTTTTTTAAAAAATCAACAAATAATTTTTTTTTTTCCATTTCTCGGGTCAAGTTTCTGTTGTTACCAAACATTAGAATTGAACAAAATTCTCTACTGATTTCTATTCTCTGAATTTATATTCTCTGCTTCATTTCTATTCTCTGAAATTCTCTCTACCAAACGTGCCCTAAGAGATAACGGAGAAATCATTTGCACCGTTAGTCCTCGTTGTAAACGAGGGATGTATGATGTTAAACGTTTGGCTAACAAAGGATTTAAGGTGCCAATTATTTCTGACAAGGATGTAAGATGTTAGAAATTGCAAACCGGGATGTATTTTGCAGTTTACTCTTTTGCTTATGACAGTGAAGTGTAATTCAAGTCAAGTGAAAAGAGGTTAGTGAGAAACTGAAGTTAGGCTTGAGTACACTTTTTGACCAAGGAATTCTTAAGAATGTATATGACCACAATAAAACCCGATCCCAACAGCTAGATTCAAAAACATGTCTTTTTCAACGAACACACAGCAAAAATTTAACACTTTGCCCATTCAAGTATTCGACTTGTTGTGTTGTTCTTTGATCCAAAGAGTGCGCTTAGTAAGTACAAGTGAACTTTATGTCTTTATTGATAAAAAAACATACATCGAGAAACATAATAATCGTCAAACGTTCTAATATAATCCGTCTGCTAAAAGATTCCTAACATAGTTTTTCACCGGACAACAAGTCAAATTTTATAGTATGTCGTCACAGAATTTGATCGTTTGTCTTTTAATTCACTCTAGGTCGGACAGAATCTCCATTCAGTGTTTTCTATTATTTATGTAAACAATTCAGCACATTCAAATGAATTCTACTAAACTCCGTTTTCACATATATATGAGATGAATGTCCCGTACATCCATTTACATCTGCCAAAATGTTATCACAACCTGTACGTAATCACTCCATCAGTCCATCTACGTATGTATGTTTCCTCGCACCAACTGCTAAGGAGTATATATGACTTTATGTTTTTTAAGATAAACTTAAGGACCTATGTATAATTTCTTCATGATATTCACAATCTAAGCATTACTTATATAGCAGAATGATTTGTAGTGGTATTCATGTCATGACATGCTTGGAGTATTTATGTGTCCTAAGTTAATGCTCTTATGCTCATATCAAAGAACAAAGGGTTCCTCAAGAAACACATACTTTTGGTGTGTTATGTTTCTTGACTAATAAGGTTAAATTGGTAGTGTAAAAATCAAGATAAATAAAAGAGTGTTAGACAAAACCAGTCGTTTTTAGTGGAAACTAATGCGTTGATTCGACAATAAGTACGACAAGTTTATCTTGTTATTGAGTCAAATTTGAGTTTGGTACTATTCGAGATTGGTGACTTGGTTTGGTTAAATTACCTAACCTTGAAAGGTCAAGTTTTAGTTCGGAGTTCATTATGTTGGTCAATGGTCATCATACGCATACGGACGTACGGTGATAGCATTATACTGGTTTATATGGTGATGATAAACTTAATTACTGTAAGAAAGTTAGGTTGCATAGGTTCTATTATTGCTAACAACGAGTTTGTTTACAGTTCAAAGTACTCTCTCACAGGTAAGGTTGAAATTCATCATTGTATAAGCCAGTAGGAAATTCAAACTACCATTTACACCAAAAATCTATCATATCGTAATAAGATTGTAGTTTGAATTTAAGTACTGACGTTTATACAAAGTCAGAGTCAAGTACATAGATGCTTTGGACTATCTTATCGTATAACGTTGGAATGTTTAAATTACTTCAGTTCCCAAGTTGTGTTACTCGATGGAATAACTGAACACAAAAGTTGTAAAAAACTACCCAAATTAATCAGTGCTATCATTGTGTCTAACACGGAGTATGTTAAAGTGTGCATTTTTTTTGAAAGAGCGATATTCACTTCATCATTATTTTCATCTTCTTTCCATAACATCCGTTTTAAGACTGGGTATAGCAGGGAGGTCACCCACGCGTCCGTGACCTCCAAAGACGCGTTTCCCTTAAAACTTCCCTACCCGCCAACTTATGCTTGCCTCGAAAAAGGGAGAAGTCGTTCGATAGACTGACACTTGTGAAGGTTGTTGTGTGTGTGTGTGAGTATAGTTTATGTGGGGTATATTTGCGTGTAAGTGGAATATGTTTGAGTGGTGATGTTGGTTGTCTTACTACACTATATTGGTGGTGATGTTGGTCGTGGAGTGAAGAAGTAATGTGACGCTGAGTTGACGATGATGATGTTAGTCATCGGTACACCTAGTCTAAAAGTGCGAAGACAAATAAACTTGTACTCCCTCCGTCCCATATTAAGTGTCCACTTTCATAATGCACAAAGTTTTAGGATATTCCACTAATTAAACTCTCCACCAATCAAATATTAATTTCACCCACTAAAGTCTCATCTTATTGGTTGAAAGATACAAGTGGACACTTAATTTGGGACATTCAAAGATTCCATTGTGGACACTTAATATGGGACGGAGGGAGTATAAAACAATAAATCTAAACATAAAAAGGTAAAAAACTAATCCAAATCCCAATATATCATAAAATTGAACCTAATCATCCACCAAGTGATTAATCAAAAGTTCAAAACAATCTAATTTAGTATATTTGTGTTTAATTGTAATAGGTTTGTATTGTTGATTTTTGTGATTAATACTATAGTTGTTTGGACTATGGTGGTTGATTTGGCAAAAGAATAAAAATCGGTGTGAAACTTAATTGATAAAAATAAATGTGGTCATTGTTAGTTTGTTACATTATAATATATACTAACAGCTGATTATGATGTGACACTAATGATTTTTCAAAAATTCTTTGTTATCCTTTGACCTTGGTTGCTATTGGCTAGATTGGGTCATTAAATGGGTAAATACGGGTCATTAAGCAATTTGATTGGGTCCACAGTGATGACAGTTGGGCTTGGCAGCAGCCCATTGGCTAGCAAACATTTGCACCTATATTGTTCATGGGTTATTGATGCTAATCACTTTGCTAATGCACCAAACGTGCCAACATTTTCAAAGACACCAGGGTCAGCAACCTACTAAGTTGTACAACGCATTGTAAGCCAACCATGTGGCCTTAACAGTTTTTTGGGGGTATGGTTTCCAGTAGACCAACTGTTAGGGAGAGTCTATACAGTCCACACATATGTATACCATCTCCTAGAAATTTCCAGCACTTTCATTCTTCTTCTCCATTTCTATCAAAACCACTAACCTAAAATATTTTGAATAAAAAAACAAGACACTAATTTGATTATCAAAAGGCCAGAGAACACCCGCGACAACATAAATCCAAACATCCATCAATGAATTCTCATTCGATCAGACCCACAAAAAAGAATGGGTTTCTTATATCTCATGGGAAGCTGAGGCGCTGGTGTAGCAAGGATCCGGCGGGCTCAAGAAAGGCGATCCACACCCTAACGAAGCTGGTAAGTGTCTCTTATCTCAAGGTTTAATTTTATTTTTACAGTAGATTGGATTAGAATATGATTATATATATATTTTTTTCATTTTGAAGATTAGGTTAAACAATAGTTAGGGTTGCAACTTTGGGGGTTTTCGTGGCGGCGTTTATACTTGATCCAAGAATAAAGGTATATTTTTTTCGTCTGCGGCTGCAGAGCTGAGTGTAAGTTACGTTGAATTTTTGCTACTATTTTGGTCCAACTGAAATTCTCAATGATTTTGGTTTGGAGTGATTTGGTCGTGTTTGGTTATGGATGAAGGTTGATTATTCGATATGCTTATCCGGATTTTGAGTGTTTTAAAATGCTTGAAAAGAATTAAAATTTGTGCATTTTTCCTGTGACAACAATGGTTATCAGGTGCTTATGTTGTTAAACTCTTTGATTCGTTTTCTATAATGTGTAAAACAATGTAAATGACTATCTAAACAAAATTAATCCAAAGTGAAAATTGCTTTGCTATGAGGGTTTATTGGTGACTGTCATCTATTTTCATGGTAAGTTGTGCAAGTTTTGGAAGATTCTACAGTTGTAAATGGTTTTAGAGTGTTGGAAACGACTATAATGTCTGAATATTTAGGAAAGCTTGAATTTGGTGCTCAAACAGGGACCGCTTGCAATGATATGAGCTAATGTGTGATTTCGTTTTTTGCCTTTTGCCAGGGAATCGACTAATTGTTGTTATTTGATTTTCAGTATTCTTTTTTCCTGCGCCTTACATGGGTAAGTAGATTTTGAACTATTCTTGTCAATCGATCTTTTTAGTACTTTTCACTCACGCAATATATTAGCAATCGAGTAGTTAGTTGTAATGGTGCTGATTGCTTTACAAGGTGGTTATGATAAGGAGGATAAGGTGGTGATCCTATACGTTGGCTGCTCTTAAATATTGGGGACCGACGGCTTTCACAAACTTTCTGGTATCTTATATTACCATATCCTCTTAGTTCACTTGATTTAACTCTATGGCAACATAAACTATGCAATAGAACTAGGAGAATTTAAAAGTGGAAGAAAGCAAGAAAGCAATTCACGAACAGCCATATGTGCTTACTGTGACTGTTTTTCTTTTAGTCCAGCTGTTGTACTATTACGCTCGAAACATGAACTTATTTGGGTAAAAAAATGATGAAAAAACAAATTCGGACTTTACCTTGAAGTGAATTTGTCTTTATTCTCATGTTATGATAACAACGAATTTTATTTTCAGATTTAATTCAACTTTGTTTGCGTCAAGAGCAATAAACCCCAATAACATCATAAATTTAAATCGCATCCACGTATTTACAATCCTGAAATTAATTGAACTATGACAATGAACGAGACTTGCCGGTAGGATTTGTGAGCTTTAAGATAGATTATAATGTTACGCAATAACAGATATTTTTGTAATCGGTTTCTGCAGGAATGAGTTACACAGATAGAAGAGAAAGAAGTATAGACAGAGAAAGCGAGAGGAAGGAAAGAGAGAGTAACAAGAATAGAAGACGAAGCAGAGGCAATGACATGGATAGGGGTTGAAAAAGAGAGCGGCGCAATATTATGATTACAACAGACGGAATATAGGCGTAAAATCAAGGTATCATCGTGACAGGTATGGTCACTAAATAATAAAAGTTATGCTCTATAAGACTCTTTCATGATAGAAAAAAAATTTGGACGGGGTGAAAAAGGGGTTACCTTATGGCATATAAGAAGGTATGGTACGCCTTAGATGAGGAGTCTGCACTTGAAGAAACTCAAGAAGTTGTATCCGTCGTTCTGAAATGAGTTTATATAAGTGATCCTATACACCCCCTTTAGACCCTATAAAAATTCTTGATTTCTCTATATTGAATAAGTTCCTATTGCAGGCTGCAGATTCAGGACCGAACAGGATTTGATCAGTTGTGATCATTCGCTTAACAAAGTACAAGAGGTTGGGAGAGAAGATAGTGAAAGATACAGCAGTACTGTGATTTTTCATGTGGATAGCATTACTGTAGTCGAAGGTGATGTCAAATGATGCTAGTATAATACAATCAGTTGGGTTTATTTCAGTTTTAAAAACCTCATATGGCCAGTTTTTTTACCTTGCAAGCTTATCAAAATTTAGCTTATGAACATAAGCTATAAGTTGAAGCTGATAAGCAAATAAGCCAAATAAAGTGGACTTATGAGCTTTTCAAAACTCAAATAAGCCCAGAAATCGGTAAAAAAAAAAGCTGATCCAAACAGCCCCATGATACATTATATACATGAGCATGTGAGATGGTTAATCATGCAGATATGTATTCCTAAATTGACTTCGGTTTGTATTAGTAGAAATGTGATATACATGTCTAACTTTGAAATGAGTTTGATAAATTTAGTATGCAGCGACAGTAAAGGTACTTGATATGAGATGGTTAAGGTATTACCACGCAGTTTTGCGAAGGCGACCCATATACCTTCTTATTGTTGATTACCTTATAAGGTGGAATGTTGAAGTTTTATTGGGTTTTAATGTTTGCAGAAAATTGATAACCACATGATGTTATTGGGAAACAAGATTAAGTAGCATGAAGAAAATATTATGTATTTGAGGACTCATTAAGAATAATTTGGATGATACAGTTTCTGATATGCAAAGGTATACTATTATACTTTAGTCAATTTGTATTTATATTTTTTATTTACGATGTTTTTTTTTGTTTCTTATTTGTATCTTAGTATAGTTTGGGAAGTGTCATTCATCAATGATGAGTGTGTAAATACTCATCATTTTTGTCCCATCTAAACTGCAAAAACATTTAAAAACACTCAGAAATGCCTCAAAATACAGAAAATATCCCTGGATTGTGTTTTATATGTTTCAGGTGCAAAATGATTGAAAACAAATGAAAAATTAACAAAGTTTGCATAATTGGCAGTTTCAGTCCCTGAACTTTCAAAGATTGTCAGAAATAGTCCCTGGATGAATTATTTCAAAGAAAAATCAAAAAAGGTCCTTTGGAATTCAGAATTTGTCACTATTGGTCCTTGGATGAAAGTTTTCATGAAATGGCAAGAAAGGTCCCTCAACTTTGCAAATTTGGCAAAAATGGTCCTTGGGTGTTTTAATTTTGGAAAATATCAACTTAGGTCCTTGGGTTATTCAAATGTGGGAATATTGGTCCTTGTAACAACTTTGGATAAATTACAAACCAGGCCCCTCACTTTTAGATATTTACAAATTTGGCCCTTGTTGTTTACTAAATACAAACGGACCCTATTAAATAATAAACCCAAAAAACCCTTAGCCCATAAACAAAACACCCCAAATAAACCTAGCCCACTACCCTTTTGTTTTGCTGGCCCACCACCAAAAAGCCCAACATCACCCCCCCCAGTCAAACCTTTGGTCAAATACCACCCCCCTTTCACCTTTCCCTCCCACACCACACTGCCTCAAAACCACCCTAGTTTTCTTCACCACCACCCCACTTGCCAGTCACTTCCCACCGCCCACTCCACCACCTTCACCTAACATCACCTCTACAATAAATGCACCACCCCCTTGCAATATCTCAGTGCAATTTGCAGTTTACTCTTTTGGCGCCAAAAAGATCAAACGGCCAAGATTGCTCAAAGATGATCCAATGGCTAGGATTATTGATGGGAAATGATCAGAAGACTCCAAGGAACCCCATTGGTCACTATAAATAGAAGAAGTATGAAGAATGAAGTCTCTGTAGTTTATTAGTCTAAAATTAGTGTCGAATAGATTAAATTGTCATTTCCTTGTAATCTTTAGTCAAAATTAACATTCTACTCAGTCGTTTGAATGTAATTTGAACCTTTTTCAAGTATCAATTTCAATATTACTCTTTGAATTCATTTTATGGTTGTTTTCCTTAAAATTCTAAGTTATTTTAGAAATTAGTATTAGTTGTTGTTATTGGACTCTTTTAGCACATGTAAGCCCTTATAAAGCTTCTCAAAGCTTTTAGAAACATTAAAAACCAGTTTAGTAGTAAAACTTAAAAATACAAAAAAATAGAAAAAATTCAGTGAAAAAAAAATCATTGAAGATAATGAAGAAAGCTGGAGCAGGGTAAATTTTTGATGGCCTTGGGTTAGTGGTTCTGTGGAGAGCTTATAGGTTTGTTCTTGGTTCCTTGGTTCACAGTTCTAAGCTTGGATGCACCTTGTAAGCAAATCACATTTTCTGCATTTTTACTGTAGCTCTGTCTTTTAGCTTATTTCTCTAGATCTCTGTGCTAATTTAGTGTATGTTAGCTTAGTTGTTGTTTAAAATTAGGTGTTTATTCATTGGATTTCATTGTGATCACTTTTTCTCTTGTAACTGCCAAATTGCATCTTAGTGTTCTGTGGATTAATATTGTTAATGGTTGTGTTTTTGTGTTCATATGAGCTTATTATATCAGAATATCACCATGTGAATCAGTATCATAGCCTAAAACACCCATGTCCTTTGAAAAGTGCAAATCAGTGTTAATATAGGAGTGTTTGGTTCAATAGTTTTCTCTGTGATCCAGTGTGTTATTGTTGTTGTTATTTGCTGTTACATGTTCTTTTAGTGCAAATTAGGATATTTGAACCATAAAATCTCAGTGTTCTTCAACAAAAAGTCAAAATCACCCTTTGTTGTTTCACTGTTAAGGATACAAGTCACATAATCACTCATATTTGCTCATTAGTTGTTAACACTGCTTAATTTAGTCACTTAGTAACCTATTACATCATATTAAATCATCTGGGCTCAATCAAATCTCATCAAAGTCAAACCTTAGTGTTTTCATAAAAAGTCAAAAAGTCTAAACTATCAAATTGGGCAATTTTTCTTTGTGATCTCTAGGGTTTAATAGAGATTGGAAATACAAAGTTTTTGCTGTTTTAAGTTATTTTGTTGCTAGTGAACATATTTCAAAAAGAAATTTGGGCTTTTAATCTCATTTGCTCACAAAAATTTAAGCTCAAAGTTGCCTGGGTGAGATTTTGCCTCCCCTGTGCATCCAGTTTGACCATTTTTCTCATAGACACATATTGCTTATTAGTGGGCCCCAGTGTATGATTCTTGGCTTTTTGGAAACCCCATAAGCCCATCTTTAAGGTTCAGGGCTTAAATTGTATCTTCAAGCTTATTTGATAGGGCTGCTAGTAGCTTTTTGTTTGTCCCATATCACTGTGTATACTGAGTATTCAGTGTACATAGGCTTTTTCACAAGCTTGTCATAAGCTCATTTGTGGGTCCCATCCTTTGAGCCTTAGCTTTTTGGAAAGCTCACCAACCCAGCTTGCTATTTCAGTACTTGTTTTGTGTTTTTCAGCTTATTTGATAAGCTGGAATTGCCTGTGAAAAACCCTGCAGGCTTGTTTGTATCTGAGTATAATTTGGATTGCTTATTTGCTTATTGTGGTTCACTAGTGTGTTATTTTGCATGTTCTAGCTTATTTCCAGTACTAGTGACTTGTTTGTAGCTTACTTTCTAGCTTGTGTACACTGAGAAGCTTATTTCAAGCTTTTACCTTATTTCCAAACGCTCAAATCTAACTGTGGAAAACATAAGATCACATAGTGCTTATTTTTGAGTTCCAAGATAAGTGTTTTCACAAAAGTTGCATATTTTTAGTGTATAATCAGTTTTCAAAAAAGAAAAATCAAAAAATTTTCACTTTCAAAAAAGTGATAACTTCTATTTAAGCCATTTGGCTTATTTTTTAGCTTTTTCAAAAAGCAATTTTCAATTTTATATTTTTCTTAAGTTCCTGTTATCTTATAGTATTTATATAAAAATTTTCAGATTTATCTCTTTTAATTTAGTATTTATTATAATTAATATTAGTTTAAATAATAATTAAGTAATATTAGTTAATTAAATAGTTTTATTAATTTTTATAAAACATTAGTATCTTTTGTTGGGTCTATTATAGATTTGATGATACAAAATAAGAAGAATGAAACATGAAGGGCTTGAAGTGACAAGAAGGGAAACTATAAAAAGATGGAAGATTTGGAAGATTCTAGAAGAATATTTAGTTTCCTAATTATATTATAATTGTCTTTCTTGTAAACCCTAATCCTCTAGTATATAAAGAGGAGATAGGTCATTAGTTTTAATGAGTACGTACAAGATGTAAACACCAAAGGTGTGTGTGTGTGGGAACCTAGGCGTAGGGATTTGGGAAAACGCCTAAGGTTAGTGGTTAGTTAGTTGGTACAGTCTCAAGGTCATTCTACCTTGATCAAGTAGAATTGGGGCTGTTAATGATTGTTTATTAGTGTTAGAGATTATGAATGTAAAACCTTGTTCATAATAATGTTGATTCTATGTTTGAATATTCCGCCTTCATTATTATGTGTTCCTAGATAATAATATTAGACCTAGTCTAAGAGCTACAACGATCTTATCAATTGGTATCAGAGCCTGGGGCTCTTGATATCTGGGATTATACAAGGTTTAATGATGTCGAAGATGAGCAGCTTGAAGAAAGTTCAATGATCGATAAGAGGTATTCAAGTTTATCGTTTTTGTTTATTTTTGGATATCGATCTTGGCGACAAAGTTCACACAGCAAAATATTAACGTTTGGTTTAGTAATATTGATTTTGTTTGTCGCATAATTGGCCGACAAATATACCTCGTACTACATAGAATTAATTGGTCGAATTGATTCTGATTCACTGTTGCTGTTTGATTTATGATATTAATTGTTGATCGTGAGTTGTGGGATACAAAGGAGTATATTGTAACACCCCCAACTCAAATATGGCAGCTATCGTGCTGGGGGTATTACGAAAATAGAAACCAGACACATTTATAGTAAACGACCACAACTCGGGACGTTTGAAATGTGACCAAAACATATCATTCGATTTACAAACCGTTTAGAGTACAAGTACTCTTTAGTCAAAGTTGCAGCGGAAAAGTAAATAGAGTTTCCAGCGGAAAAATAAACAAAGTATAGCAGCGGAAATGTATAAGACACAAAAGGTTTTACGAATGACATGCAAAATA
>LBNU01014881.1:265648-278634 GCA_014162995.1 Artemisia annua | reverse complement strand
AAGATGCGCGGTTCGATTCTAAAAACGGCCGTGGGGAGGCGCGTGGTCGATTTGGGTGAACGCGGTTGGGGATGAGATCGGGATGTCCCGATCTATCAATGGTGATAGGTGGTGTGGTTGGAAGTATGGCCAGAAAAAATCTCGGTGGCCGGAAAAGTGGCCGGAGTTTGGGGTGTTGCCGGCGGCGTGGGGAAGAGAGAGAAGAAGAGAGAGAAAGTAAGAGTGTGTGTGTGTGTTTTTATTTTTTGTTAAAATGAGGGGAGTGAATACTATGGGGGTATTTATAGGTGGAAGGTTTGGGTGGGTTTGAAATTAAGGAAAGTGTAGGGTGTTTATTGAAAATAAACTCAAGGGACTGGTTTCGCCAATAGGTTAAACTTTTCATAAAAACGGTTCGGGACTCGAATGACATAGCAAACGGACTCGAAAATTTATGAAAATTGCGCCATCGTTCACGAAATAGTTTTTTCAATAAAATCAAGCATAAACTTCAGAGTTTTTCTCAAACTCAAAATAAATCAAATAATTTGGCAAATGAAACAAATTCGAGTTTTCTAGGTTGTGCTGAGTAAATCAAGGAATAAATTCTCGTTCCTAATATATCTCACGCTCCTCAAACCAATTTAACATGCTTTAAAGTTTTAAAACGTTTCAGGCTCTAAAAATAGAAGTTTGGCTAGGATTAGGTTTTAGGAAAAATACCAGGTGTTACATATATTAAAAGAGATTTGTCGCTAAGTGCATGTGCAAGTCAATTTGCATAAAGAAAGTGGATCTGGTTTTGAGATTCGAATCAATGGGTCAATGGAGCTATAATAGAATATTATTCTATAACAGATCGTGGGTCGGTGATGTTTTTCATTATTTTGGTTCAAAGCATGGAGCTTAAGGGTGAAGTTCTAGGTTAATTTATTATTGTACGAGGAAGTTGATGTGGTATAATAATTGTTTGTGTTCAATGTACTGCTCGTATTCTCCAAGGTACTGTCGTTTGCTTCAAAGTACTGCTGTTCTCTCTCAAGGTATTGCTCCAATATACAAAGTACTGCTGTGTATATTTTTAAAGTACTGCTGCTCCAATGTATATTTTTTAAAGTACTGCTGCTCAATGAAGGTATTGTTCTAATGAAAGTACTGCTTCACGTTTTCAACGTACTGCTCTCTCCAACGTACTGTTTTGTTCAAAGTACTGTTATATTCAAAGTACTGATGTGTTTGAATGATTTATGGAGACATGTAAAGAGTTTTATGGTTCAATATATATGCATGATTTACGAGCAGTGAGGGGAAGTACATATGATTGATGAGAGATGGTTTTACACACACAGGTTATTTGGTACACACACACAGGAAGAAGTTTTTGTTTTTAAAGTTTTTAAAAGGCTCGTATTTGGTTCTTATGGATTAATTGATTACGAAGAAGGTTGAATATCATTTATTTGATGTTGTAGTTGAGTTTCACAGGTTTGTGTTCTTATCATATAGCTTGATAAATCTAGCAATGTGTGATTTTTCTTATGATGCTCTATGCACACATTGGCTATCACTTAAAGGAGTTAAATTGTAGTGCTCAGTGTCTCATATTAGTTGAGGATTTTGTCAAGGGATTGCGGTCTACTTATATTTATGGTTTCGTATAAGTATGGAGTTCCGTGGATAGTACAAGATTTAAGACACAAGTTTGGGAAATTCTACTTCTTCATCAAATTCGTTATACTAGGTTTTCTTCATCAGTGATCATTACAAGGAGTCTACAGAATTGAAGATTCAAGAGATGGTAAACATATTGGTTTCAAGGGAAGCTTATTGATTAAATGTTCAATCATCTACATGCACCACTCAAGGGGAAGTTTTGCATACGTTCTCTATTTGTTGATGACAAAAAGGGGAAGAAATACTGGAGTGGCATAGCATGATTTAAGGGGAAGACAAATTTGTTTCATTCATGGTGAGATTTAATTATCTCAATTTCTCTACTTCGTCTAGGGAAGTTCGTACAAGATTTGTGATTGTTTTTTTATCATCAAATAGGGGAAGATTGTTGGGTCTATTATAGATTTGAGGATACAAAACAAGAAGAATGAAACATGAAGGGCTTGAAGTGACAAGAAGAGAAACTACAAAAAGATGGAGGATTTGGAAGATTCTAGAAGAATATTTAGTTTCCTAATTATATTATAATTGTCTTTCTTGTAAACCCTAATCTTCTAGTATATAAAGAGGACATAGGTCATTAGTTTTAATGAGTACGTACAAGATGTAAACACCAAAGGTGTGTGTGTGGGAACCTAGGCGTAGGGATTTGGGAAAACGCCTAGGGTTAATGGTTAGTTAGTTGGTACAGCCTCAAGGTCGTTCTACCTTGATCAAGTAGAATTGGGGCTGTTAATGATTGTTTATTAGTGTTAGAGATTATGAATATAAAACCTTGTCATAATAATGTTGATTCTATGTTTGAATATTCCGCCTTCATTATTATGTGTTCCTAGATAATAATATTAGACCTAGTCTAAGAGCTACAACGATCTTATCATCTTTTTATATTTTTCCTAGGTTTTATATATTATAAAGTATTTTTAGAAAATAGTTTCATAATTGTTACTGTTCATTTGCTATTTTTCTTAATTAATTTATTTTAATTAGCTTTTAATTAGTAATTAAGTAAATAATTAGTAAAATAGTTTAATTATAATTTTTATAAACTTTTTATAAATTTTTTAGGATTCCTGTAATGTTTAATTAGTTTTATAAAAAAATTTATAATTATCTAAGTTATTTTAGTATTATTAGTAATTTAAATTAGTTTAGATAAGTAATTAAATAGTTTTTAATTAATAATTAATATTAAATAATAAAATAATCAAATAAATAATTTTCTTTTTAATTTAATTTTCTTTTAATAATAAGTTTGTAAAAAAGTCATTTTCACCCCCTCTAGTTTATTTCTGCTTAATTTGTCCTTTTCCCAGTACGCGTTTACGTTTGTTTTAAATTTTAATTACGTTTTAGGTTTATTTGATTTCGAGTTATTGTTAATATTGCTATTCTGCTTTATTTTAATTTATATCTGCTTAGTGTAATCAATCCAAATCATTATTTGTTACTATTCCCAATCACTGAATCCCTTGAACGTTTTCCAAATACAATTTCAATCTCGCTGGGACATAACGACCCGGGAATACACTGTGCTTGCACCGGATCATAAATTTATCTCTCCTTTCTCAGATTTGACTTGTTGACCACACCTGGTTGACTGGTTAGTTTGGGAGGAGTCAATCAACTATACCAGAGATCGAAGACGGCGATCTTTCACATATGCAAGACCAAACAGGCAACTGTTAGAAATACTATGAAACATGATAAATCAGCTGCTGTTTTGGGATTGTTATGATCATACGACACTTGCACAATTGTTAGAAGGAAAAAGTGGAACCCTGATTATGATTTTGTTTTGTAGCATTTGATCTTCTCCCTCTTTTTGCAACATTATGCAAAAGTAGGAAAGCGATGAACATAGTGTCACAAGGATTTAACCAAGACGCAATACAAACAGCTGCAAGATCCTGAGGTTGAAGTGCCAAAATTGTAACAACTTATCATTCAGTCACGAGAGATTAGTTATTGAGGTTCAGGTGCACAAGTGGGTAACCAAGAGGCGATATAAGCAATAACCATTCAAGATTATAAATCAATGTAACTTATGTAAATAACTTATCCCATAATGAATTATGTTAGATATCACATGTCTCCTGGATGACTATAAGCCCATACGCAAAAATGGAACAGAAAGCAATGACTAATTATTCACTTTCTATTTGGATTCAACCCCCAGTGCCCCACTGCTAAACATGGCAAAAAAAAGCGCACCGCAGCATCGCACGGGCTATTTTGCTCGTTCACTCTAAGACTAGTTTTTATGGGAGGTGATCCAGCACCTCTATCCCACTTCTCACGCGTCGTCCTTAAAGTCACCCACCACCACGCGTGGTGGTAGGGTTTTTGGCAGCTTAATGGTGGTGAACACCACCTCTCAAGAACAAAGACAAAAAAAGGATAATGGTTACTTTTTGGGGGGCAAGCTCCAAATGGCCACTTTACATTAAAAAAAAAAAAAAANGCCCCATCGTTTGTTTACGGAACACAATACCAAAACCTACTATTCATACCTCCACAACAAAATATGTATCAACCACAAATGTACCAACTGCAAAGGTATCAACCATAAATGTATCCAGATCCGTCGAATATTGGCGGTTTTTCACAACAAAATATTGGTGGTCCTTCATCATCACCAACGCCTTTGTCTCCCATTCATTCATTTAGTGTTCATCATATTCCAATGTACGAACTTCAATTTCTCCGTCTATGCCTAACATCGTTGGTGGGGACTTTCTCGTCGAAGAAGTCCCGCCCCCAAAGAAGAAGCCATAAAAAAGACGTCGAAATAGGACATCTAAAAATGAGGATGAAGGTACCTGTAACATTCCACGGACCACTGAATAAGAAATTGCATTGTGCAAAGGTTAGGTTCGCATATCCGAAGAGAGCGTCCAAGGTAATCGAGGAAGGAAAAAAGGGTTATGGTCGGAGGTTTTAGGTTACGTGGAGCAAGCAATGAAGGTATCTGGTGTTCGAACCTACGATTCGTTAAACTGAAAAGGAAGGGTTTGCGTCCTAAAGTTGCTCAGTTTTGTGAAGTGTACGATAATGTCATTCGAAGGGCGCAGAGTGGAGCCGGAGACGGGGATTACACCAAAAAGGCACTTGACGAATATCGTGCTGGATATGGAGTATCTTTCACACTTTTTAATGTGTGGAGAATTTTAGAAGATTCTCCAAAATGGAAGGAAGAAATTCCAAACTTTGAAGAAGCGAGACAAAAAAGTTCAAGAGATATAAGTTATCGGGGTCTAGTTTATTCAACACAAGCAGCCAACAGAGGGTAGTTTAAATCTCAATCAAATGGCTGGAGACGATGAGGAAGATGAGGTGTAGGAAGTTCGACCAATAGGCAGGGATAGAGCGAAGAAAAAATGGTCAACATCATCCACTCCATCGACATCGTCAGAAGCTTGCAGTGACGAACCGTTGCCTAGGTTGTTGGTCATCGAATATGCAAGTCAAACCGAGTTGATTATGTCAATAAGGAAATCAGACCGCGACAGCTTTTTGGAGATCAAAAAGCAGGGGATGGAGATGCAATAAAAGAAGCTCGAAATAAAGCAACAAATGTTGATCATACAACAATAAAAACAACGATAAGAAGACGAACTCTTTCATATGAGACACGTCGATCACTTGAGTGGATTCCACTTCGAAAGGTTGTTGCAGATGAAGCAGGCGATCAAGGAGAAGTGGAATGTAGAATATTAGTTTACGTTTTTAATTTCGTACGTATATGTTTCTTTTATTATCAATATCATGTTTTTTAATTATGAAAAAAGGTTAATTTAGGTTTTAATTAAATTTACTCACTCTGTCCCATATTAAATGTCCCATTTTGACTTTTAAAGTTTTTCTTTTTTCAACTTTGACCTTAAATATTTTTGTTTGTATTATATAATATTTGATGAAAATTATATTAATGAAAATACATTTAAAACTCAATCCATTCATATATTCACATCAAATATTATATAACACAAACAAAAATATTTAAGTTCAAAATTGAAAAAGAAATATTTCAAAAAGTCAAACTTAACATTTAATATGGGACGGAGGGAGTGAAAATTTGGTAAAAGGTGGTGACCATAAAATGTACAAGTAGTGGGTTTGGTGGTATGGTGAATGGTGTTGTGACGCTCAGTGGCTAAACTTTTTCTTTTGGGAGGGCAATGTTGTATATGAAGTATTTTAAGAGGACCAAAAAGCTAAAAATATAACTAGCTTACATACAAAAAGTATAAAAAAAAATAAACATGTTTTCATGCGTGTTGAGAAGGTCACTACCCTTTTTGTGACGCTGATGTAAAAGTAATGATACTCTCTCCGTCTCAAAATAATTGTCCCCCGACAAAAAACACACAGTTTAAGAAAAGTGCTTTCTTACTTTTTAGCAGAATGACAGTTTTATCCTTAACTAATTAATTATGGTATTCTTTAAAGTTTGTAATAATCATTTCAGGTAAGGGTAATATAGTAAACTCGATCAAACTTCCCTATCTATATTTAGTAGTGGACAATTAAATTGAGACATTCTACAAAGAAAATGTGGACTATTAATTTGAAGATGAGTGAGTAATACTCCGTAATTACTACAAAAACTAGCCTAACCTAAATCCAGATCAACTACAGTAATTTATGTTACGTATATCATTTCTCTTGAATCAAATATCACATCAATTAATTCTTTTGAAAGGCTGATGTAAAAATAATGATAATAATAATTACCAAATCAACTGCAGTAATTTATGTTACGTACGAGTATATCATTACCCTAAATCAAATATCACATCAATTAATTCTTTTAAAATTTGCACTAGAAGTCGAAAATTATCACATGGAGCAATTTACTTTATGCAATCGGATCACTCGCTGTATGTTTGGGGTCTATACAAGTACACAATAAAACATAAAATATCCAATCAACATCAAAATTCAACAACACATAGTCAACAAAGTTATAATGATACTTAAATTCCATTAAAATCAACAAAGCTACACTTGGAAATAATCCAAGGGCATACACTTCCACATTAATATCTCCATCCATCGGTTCTCTAAGATTATTGTCCCAAACAACTACTATTTTAAAACATCTTCGAGTTAAAACGGGACTATAATTTTAAGAGGGAGGAAGCAATACTTTTAATCCACGTTATCCAAAACTAGAAAAATTAACCCCAACCTTATTCATTTTCCTAGAACACCAAAACACAAATATAAAAAAAATTAAAACAGCTACTGCTAACTGCTGTTGCATCTACGGCTCGGCCTTGCCATTACTCATCATCTTCTTAAACTCCTCAAAGTTAACAAAGCCATCACCATCAGCATCAACAGACTTAATCATCCCAACACAATCCTCAACGCTGACATTCTCACCCAACCTCGTCAAAATCTGATGCAGCTCAGTAGAGCTAATCAACCCATTGTTATTCAAATCATAAAGCTCAAAAGCTTCATGCAACTCCTTCATTCCCCCATCATCAGCAGTGTCATCTTTACAAAACCCTGCAAATTCTTCCAAGGTTATGTACCCGTCGTTGTCGGTGTCAATCTTGGTCATCATTTGTTTGACTTCGTCTTCTGAGGTGTCGGATCCGAGGGATTTCATGATGGAGATGAGCTCCGTGGAGGAGATCTTGCCGTCGTGGTTGGTGTCGAAACGGTTGAATACTTTCTTTACTTCTTCCATGTTGGTTAGGTTCACTGATGCTGATGATGATGTTTGTTGGGTTGTGGTTGTGGTAGGGTTTGTAGTTTCAGTTGCCATTTTTAGAAAGGTGGTGGTGTTTGAAATGTGGTGGATGGGTGTGTTGATATAGAGATGGGGAAGACGCGTGAGACGCGTTTAGGAAGATGTGATTTGGAATACTTTTTTTTACTAAAAAATTTTTAGTTATGGTCTTTTTGGTCTTTTTAAAAAGTTTTCGTGATTGGTGTTCAAGAATTCCTTCCAAAGTATGGTAATGGAATCTAATAAATGCAAGTAGGTGTAAGCAATTTGACCCAACTCAAACTCGGACCCGAATTTGATTAAGTCTATTGAGGTTGGGTACCGGATCACCTTTTTAAATTAGGTTATTCGGGTTACCTTAGTAACCTGAATATTAATCGAGATAAAAATATTTGACTACTTCGGGTTCAGATCGACTCTATTGATCCGGATAACAAAATTTTATATTTTTTATTAATTATATATGTACATTTATTGAGTTAGGTAACTTTTTCAATCATTTTACTCATATTAGGTTTAACCGGACCCAAATAGACCTGAACCCGACTAACTCGAGTTTTTAATAAGATCGAATTCTGGTATGTTTTTTTAGCCTCAACCCGATGTTGACCCGACCCGAATTGACTCTAACCCAATTAATCCGACCCGACTAACAACCTTACATACAAGATATACTCTTGGACTTGCTATGGTTACGGGTATACTATTCATGGTTACTCAGATATTATTCACCGGAAACTAAAAAACATGATTGTAAAAAATGAAGGTTCAGAAAATAAAATTCCCTCATATTGGTTGACTTTTATTCATATTCAATTCATTAGGCCAGCGTGAAACTAAGAAAGATAGATGTGCCTACGGCGTTAGCAAACTGTTTGTACCACTAGCTAAAAGACTCGTCATGTTTTCAAAGAGAGAAAGAAATAGATAATGCATCGCATATGCAGTTGAAAAGAAAAAGTCCGTACTAAGGGGGTTGGCAACACACCCCTCACCCCATTTCCCTTCACTCACTTCCACCCAATCCCCTTATGCCACATCATCCCCCCACTTTTCCCTTCCCTCACTCAAATTTTGTTGGCAACACACCCCTCACCCTTCACTCACTTTTTTTTTCTTTTTTCTTTTTTCTTTTTTGTTTTTCCTTTTTAACTTCAATTAAAATTTATTAAAAAACTAAAATTTCATTAAACTTAAATAAACGTTACATAATATTATTAAAAAACATAAAATAACTAAAATTTAATTAAAACTAAACTTAAAACTATTAAATCCTACAAACTACACGGCCACCCGTGTTTGGCACATATCTCCCGTTTCCGCTCGATGACGAATTGCTTAAAAACCGGGTCCGGGATATTGTCGTGCGGCTCCATAACAAACTTCATGTCACGATTCATCACCTCCCCATGCATAAAGTTGAAATATTCTTCGTCTTTTTTCTTTTGGATCTCAACCTGCGACTGGAGCAAACTTTTCTTTTCGGCCGCGTAACTTGCAAGGGTATCACGCATCGAACTTCGGCTTGTATCTCCAGAATCCACTTTCTCTTTGAGAATGTTCCACGCTTTGGTATGCGTGAAAGCTTTCCTAAATTGTTTCTCAAAATCGTATTGGGCGGTCTCAAAAACTTGAAGATCGTCGCATCCACTTCCTTTCAAACGTTTCTACAAAATAAATATATAAAACAAGTAAATATATAAAACAAGTATATGTATAAAACAAAAATAAAACAAGTATATATATAAAACAAGTATATATATAAAACAAGTATATGTATAAAACAAAAATAAAACAAGTATATATATAAAACAAGTATATATATATATATAACAAAATAAAACAAGTAAATATATAAAACAAGTATATGTATAAAACAAAAATAAAACAAGTATATATTTGTGGGCGGTGACCGATTTGTGATTGAACTCGAGGACGAATTGAGCCTCTCGATGGACCACCTNTATGACCGTTGCCCGCCAAAGAGCACTCCCCAACGTCTCTTTTTCCTTCTCCCAACGTCTCTTTTTCCTTCTCCCCGTTCGGTATATCTTCACTCACGGTGAACACCGCATGGCTCACCGCATGGGCGGCGGCGGTGTTCACCGCACGGTAACGCCCTCCCCGTGAGCTTCCCCGTGTGCATTGCCAAGCCCCTAACAAAACATATGTGTTAATAAATAAATAATCAAATAACCATAAAAAATTACAAAGTTAGATAATCAGAATATTATAGTTTGGGTTATGAATTTGTTATTGTTGCGAGAATCCAAATGCAAGTTTGACTCACTTGTCGTCGAGTCGAGTTTAACTTTAATAACCAATTTTGTTTGTTTATATTTAAATACTATACAATTATTAGCTTACTTTTACTAATAATAGCAAAATTATTAAAGAAGCTATCAGCAAAATGCTATTTTTAATAAGGGAATGTCTAACCAATGCCCTAAGGGCATTTGATAAGACTTGTCTTTTTGTGCAAGAACCCACTCAAAAGCATAAAAAGGACACATAAATAATAATTTTTATTAAAAAAGTAACATGAACCCGCATAAAAAGTCACAAAATGACAAGTCTTAGCCAATGCCCTTAGGGCATTGGTTAGACATTCCTTTTTAATAAATACAAAAAAGATAAAGCCATCACCCAAAAAAATAATAAAAATTGGTACGTAGTTGATTTAGTGGTTAACATATTTTAATTTTAAATATACACAAAATAGTTGGTATATTATCTTATTTAACATTCACGGTACAAACAACGCCGTTTGATGTCAGGATCAAAACGACGTCATTTCGTTTTCATTTTACAGTTTTGTACATTCGTGGTGGGCACGACGTCGGCGTATTGCTTTGCAGGTGCAACAACATCATTTCGCCCTCTTTTTCTTCTTTTTTTATTTGCCTACTAAATATCTTTTTCACGAACCTTTCTTCGCAATACTTCTAGATCTCACTAAAAGTGTGTCTATTCAATTGTTATTGCCATTAGTGGAACAAAAGTTTGGATATAGAAATTGGGAATATCGGTTGTGTGCAAATTAATCAAGTTGTGTGCAAATTGCGGATGTAAATAGCTTGCCTTAAAAGGAAAACAAATGAGTTAATTACATGGATGGTCCCTGTGGTTTGTCCAAAATAACAACTTTCGTCCCTCAAAGTTTAAAGTTGCACTGGTAGTCCCTAAGTTGGTGAATAAATAACACCACCGGTCCTTCAGTTTAACTGGTGTTAAGTAGTTCCGTTATAATTTACACGTTAGCCCCTTTGGTTAAATATCGTTGCATCGTTTATCCGTAATAATAACGGTTGTTTATAATTTAAAGTTTCCATATGTTTTTATTCGTATTTATACGTTTTTGTCCGTTTTTATATGTTTTCTTACGTTTTTATCCGTTTTCATTTGTTTTTATACGTCTTTTACCGTTTTTATACGTTTTCGTCTGTTTTTCTTACGTTTTTATATGTTTTATCCGTTTTCGTCCGTTTTTCTTACGTTTTTATCCGTTTTTGTCCGTCTTTACATGTATTCATCCATTTTCATACGTTTTTATCCGTTTTTATATGTTTTCGTCCGTTTTTCTTAAGTTATCATCTGTTTTTATACGTTTCAGTATGTTTTTATACATTTCTTACGTTTTTACCCGTTTTCTTCCGTTTTTATACGTTTTTTTTATCGTTTTTATACGTTTTCGTCTGTTTTTCTTACGTTTTCATCCGTTTTTATACGTTTTCACCTGTTTTCTTGTATTTTCATATATTTTATCCGTTTTTCTTACGTTTTCATCCGTTTTTATACGTTTTCACCCGTTTTCTTACATTTTCATACGTTTCATCCGTTTTCGGACGTTTTTATACGTTTTTATCCGTTTTGGTCTGTTTTATATGTTTTCGTCCGTTTTTATACGTCTTCATCCTATTTTATACGTTTTCGTCCGTTTTATAGGTCTTCTTATATTTTTATCCATTTTTAGACATTTTCATCCCAGATAAAAACGTATGAAAACGTACGAAAACATATGAAAATATAAGAAAACGAACGAAAATATAAGAAAACGGGCAAAAATATATAAAAATGTATGCAAACATATGAATATGGATACAAGTGTAAGAAAAGCGGACGAAAACGTATAAAAACGGTCAAAGACGTATAAAAACAGACGAAAATAGATAAAAACGTATGGCAACTTAAGAAAAACGGAAGAAAACGTAAAAAAAAAAGGGGGGCGGAACCGTATAAAAATGGTAAAAAAAACGTATGAAAATGGATGAAAACGGATAAAAATGTAAGAAAACGTATAAAAACGGATAAGAACATATGACAACTTAAAAAAACGGAAGAAAAAGTACGAAAATGTATAAAAATTGATAAAAACGTATGAAAACTTAAGAAAAACGACCGAACACGTTTAAAAATGGAAGAAAATGTACGAAAACATATAAAAACGGATAAAAACGTAAGAAAAACGGACGAAAACGGATAAAACGTATAAAAATGTAAGAAATCGGGCGAAAACGTATAAAAACGGATGAAAACATAAGAAAAACGAACGAATATGTATAAAAACGATCAAAAACTTATAAAAATGGACGAAAACGGATAAAATGCATAAAAATGCAAGAAAACGGGCGAAAACGTATAAAAACGAATGAAAACATAAGAAAAACGAATGAAAATGTATAAAAACGGTCAAAAAGCTATAAAAACGGATGAAAACGGATAAAAACGTATGAAAACGGACGGAAAACGTGTAAAAACGGATAAAAATGTATGGGAACTTTAATTTATAAATAGCCGTTATTATTAAGGATAAACGATGCAATGATATTTAACCAAAGGGGCTAACGTGTAAATTATAACGGAACTACTTAACACCAGTTAAACTGAAGGACTGGTGGTGTTATTTGTTTACCAACTTAGCGACTATCAGTGCAACTTTAAACTTCGAGGGACGAAAGTTGTTATTTTGGACAAACAACAGGGACCATCCATGTAATTTACTCAAAACAAATATTCAATCACGACAGGCAACGAAGCTGAGAAGAAATTAACAAGCATGTTGTTGCTCAATTAATGTTAGTTCAATAAATAATGGCAAGAACCTTGCAGGTAATGTTGCTCACTATTACACGGGTGCCTTTCGTATCTTACGAAACAAAAACGGTGCATCCTATTTTTGGATTATTCCTAGTTTCAAATGAAATATTCAATTTCAAGTTGTGCAGAGCAGCGGATATTTAAAACGGTAAATAACTATAGTTGCGAACTTGAGCTTAAATGTTTTGTGTATAAAATGTATGAATATTGTTTATTGTGGTAAACTTTTAAATTATAGGTAGTCATACCAGTTAACTTTGTGTCGTAATGGTACACTCTTTATTGTGTGAGAAACTCTCAGTCAAAATGATTGCGGGTCTAAGAGCACGCGGTAACGTAACCGTGAATTAAAACTTAACGCACTGTCACGTCAGCGTCACCTCAGCTTTTACCTTTTAACCTTAAGTCTTGACTTTCCACCCCGGTAGCATAACTCACCTTCACCTAAATTATTATTTTCAATTTCAACCCCGTTAGAGGGGGAGATCGG
>LBNU01014881.1:242948-265267 GCA_014162995.1 Artemisia annua | reverse complement strand
TTACAAATCATATATGATTTTCTGGGCGGAAATTTTGAAAAAAAAAAAATTCGTCGAAAAAAAATCGTGGAAAATATATAACATGCATGTCTATAGAAAGATAATTTAATTCTCGTCGTAATGATATTTTTCTTTTCACGTAACGATTTACGATTTGCGAGATTAATTTAAAAAAAAGGTGAAACTTTATTTTTTTTTATTTTGATAAAAAAAATAATAAAAAATAAGTGGCTAAGATTGCTTGATTGATTATATGGTAAAAATTGGTTCTACACGGATCTTTTGGCTACGTAGTAATTAGTTGCTTTTTTATGAAAAAATAAAAATTTATAAGTAGTGACGTAAAGAAAGTATATGAATACGAAGTATAATATTAAAAAGAATATAAAGTAAAGGTAGTTTTCACTTTGATAGTTTTTAATCATATGTGTTTTTTTTTGGAGCACAACGTGCCATGACATGCCCAACTTACTCATTCGGAGTTTACGGGGTGCCACATCAGTCATCACTTTAACAAACCTCCACAACTAACCCTTTCACTCATAACAAACTTCAACTTACTTATTTGGGGTCCACCACTTACAACTTTATTTCTTTTATTCAAATTTCCAAATAAACTAAATTCACTTCATAAAAAATAAAAATACAATACATCACCATATATAAAAAAAACAAAAAAAACAAAAAAAAACATACGAAACGTAAAATAACGATAGGTTAAAAAAACGATACGAAATTTAAAACACAAATAATCCAACGATTCTCATGAAGCTTTTATATAGATTTATAATTGTCGATGAGATCTGACTTCTCCTCTCACACTTGCAACACGTGTTCCCTAACCATTTTCAAGGCGACCTGAAGTTGCAGATCTGTTTCATCATTTCTTGATAGAGTTTTTAGACCGACCATGATAGCTGGATGGTCTTGAGGCAAGTCACGCAACCTTTCGACCTCTGGAGCACGATTATGCATCTGAAATATAATACAAGTTATCTCACCTAGCAAACTGTTAATCAACTTGAGTTCTTTTTCTTGTTCATTGCGTAATCGGATAAAGATAGCCTTTTGCACCTCAGCTGGTTCGTTAGCCATAGTGTTTGTGTGTTAATATTAATGATACTTGTGTGAGAAAACGTAGTGTTATTAAATTGACATTTATAGGGAAAAATAGCCGTTTTGCAACTAGCCGTTGGAGCATATTTTAGGAGAAAGTAGCCGTTAAACATTTTATTCAAATTCAAACTTAAAGCAACAGTACAACATTTCATTCGTCCCATTTGGGGTGGTTTCTCAAAATGAACCACACGTGAACATATTGAAAGCTTCTCCCATCAAAGTATTCTTTAAGAATGTTCTTTGCATTCTGAAGACGATCATTGTCAGCTTCATGGCTTGTACGATGCAAATGCTTGTAAATATCATTGAATTTTTGACATTCACTGCTAAGTCTTGCCCATTTACCCGTGATTATATTTTTGTTACGGTGGTCACCGTCAGACTGATTGTTGAACCTTTCTACAACCTGGTTCCAAAAAGAGCATTCATCGTAGTTGGCTACGTCTTGGGAAACTGTAACCCAAACTTCAGCTAACAAGTTTTCTTCTTCTAGTGACCAACGATTATTCATTGTAAAATGGTTTAGATATTGAAGTGTGTGAAGAATAGTATGTTATGGTATGTTATTTATAGGGGTTTATAGAAATTTGAAATATGAAATTCAAAATTCAAAAACAAGCGGGATAAATTCAAATTCAAAACCGAGCGGGAACTTTTCAAAATTGAAATTTCAAAAACAAGCAGGATAAATTCAAATTTAAAACTGAGCGGGATTTTTTCAAATTTCAAAATTTAAACTTAAAGCGGGATAAATTCAAATTCAAATTGCAAAAAGGGTCATATAAATACCCATTCGCAGATGCAAACAAACAACTCACACACGACTCATACACACAACAATGAACACAAAGATTACTCTCAACATCCCTAGTCCACTGGATAATGGATCTGTTTATCGCACCCTATCGCAATATCTCTTTCCGATATTCCCAAATGAAAACGAACCACAAAACAATCCACCTGAAGATCTCTTTCTTGTATTCTCATATGAGAATCAACCACAAAACACTCCACCGGAAGTTCTCTTTCCACCGGCAAACAATCCACCGCTGGAATACCAACCCAATCCGTTTGGGTTTACTGAGAACAACTCCGAGAACTGGAGCAAGATGAAGAAAACTTCAGAGAAATTCAACAAGCCGAAGCACTTGAGGAAGCTGCTCGTAGGGAGTGTGAACGAAGAGAAGCAGAATACCGATGGGAAATGGGTCTTGGCCCTCAGGATTCAGAGACTTCGAGTGAGGAGGAGGGTTGGGTCTCAGATGATTCCTTTTATTAATTCGTAGTTTATTTTAATTACCGTACGTTGTTTAATGTAATTTATATTCCATGTTTAATGTATTTTCAGTTCGATGTTCAATGTATTTTCATTTCCTAGTTTAAAAAACGTTTCAAGTTTTATAAAACATTACAAGTTTTAAAAAAACTTTACAAGTTTACAAAACATTACATACTTACAAAACTAAAATATAATCACATTACATATTTACAAACAAATAATAATAATAATAATAATAATAATAATAATAATAATAATAATAATAATAATAATAATAATAATAATAAAAAAAAAAAAAAGGTACTAAACTCACCTTCGCCGTGCAGACGACGAGAGTAGCAATGGCGAAACACAGCGAATGATAGCAGTGTCACGACGAGCCACGAAGACGAAGCCATGTAGGCACGGCGAGGCACGACGAAGTGGACACCTGGTGCTCTCAGTGGCGGATCTAGGAATTTATAGGAGGGTGTGCACTATCAAATAAAAAAATTTTGCTGTCAAGTTAAGCAAAAAAAATTTTGGTTTTTCGGGTCGGGTTTTTGTCTCCATTTGGTTTTTCCGTGGATTGATACAAGCAAATATGTTACAAACTAAAATATGATGAATTTGATGATTAAAATTACTTTTTCTTATGAACAACACTACAATATGTCTTGTTTGTTTTAGAAGCACAAATTCGCGTAACTTCATAAATACTACTACTAGCAACAATTAAACAATTTCCTATTAGCTCCTAATATAAATTGACAAACCACACGTCAAATTTTTCAATGAAAAAACATGCACAAGATCAAATTAATTTAAACTAGAAATATCAAATACGGAGTAGTAAAGTAAATTAGAAACATCTGGCTATTTTACTTTTTGTGGTCCACATCTTACATAGTTAGATCATGGGGTATGGTAACTCAAACGCACGCCATTTCCAACGTGGAAGCCAAAGTGGCGCCGCCACCCTCATGCCACCATACCCCAGCCCCCTCTCGCAACTTCCCAAGCCACTTTAGTGGCGTGTGTTACTTTCGGAATAGGACAAAAAAAACTATGCGAGACTTGTGTCATTCTCAAAAAACTAAAAGAACTCCAAAACATAAGTTGCATGAAAGGATAGACGTGGTGGAGGTGGTGGTGATGGTGATGTATTTAAAATGGATTCGTATAGATGAAAGAAATAAGAAAATAGAGATTTTCATGAAAGAAGAAGTACATAGGGTAAAGAAAGAGAGAGGGATAAAGGAAGACCAAGAGATGCTCTTTTTTTACTTTAATTTAACTATTTATAGTTTAAGCCCTTTATATTTTCTTTAATAAACAAAATGTCTCTTTTTACTCTAAACAACAAGTATGAATTGATCATTATTAAGGGGATCATTTGCCTATTTTACTTCACTTATATACGTTATAAACTTATAATTATCTGTATTCTTTTTTGTATTATTTGTGTTTTTTTTAGTTTGTTTAAAAAAATTGTAAAAGAAAATAAAATGGTAGGTAGGGCCCAAATGGCATGCTATGAATGAAGGGGTGTTTTGATGTGTGAGTGTTAAAAGTGATAATGCTGAGATGGTGCTGAGGTGGCACTGAAAAAGGAGAAATGGCATGCCATGACACTAGGGGTGGCAATTTTCGACACGACACGATAAACGACACGAACCCGACACGAAGTTAAACAGGTTTGGGTTGAGGATAAACATGTTTGGGTCAAAAACAGGTCAACCCGTCTAACCCGTTTAATAAACGGGTCGTGTTTGGGTTGAGCAAGCGTTAAACAGGTCAACACGTGAACCCGTTTAAGTATATAAGCCTCTAAAAATAAAATATATAACTTGGTTTTAATGTTGGATATGGATTAAATGTATTTTGTTATGTTCTTAATATGAGTGAATTATGATTATAACTAAGATTTTATTGAAATTGACGCTTATAACTTATAACTCAGATATCATTGAAATTGTCGTATAGTTATTTGTATGTTATTTTTATCATATATTAGATCCTTATATCATTTTTGCATTTAAGCTAGTTAAATCAACAAACCACCAATCTTATTCACTGCTTGACATATTTGCTTAAACAGGTTAAACGGGTCACAAACGGGTTACACGTGTTATGCAGGTTTGGGTTAGGGTTGAGCTTCTTGACACGATTAATAAATGGGTCGTGTTTGGGTTGAGGTTATTTCAACCCGCCAACCCGCGAACCCGAATAGGTCAACACGAACACGACTCGATTGCCACCCCTACATGACACCTCATGGTCTTATGTGGGAAAATGTAATTTACAGAAATAGTACTAGTAAATATTATTTTTAGTTTCCCCATGGTTTTCCTTTTACCTCTTTCTTCTTCTTCTTCGTTTTATTTCTACCTGAACACATTCTTCACCATTTTTTTGTTTCTTTGAATTCAAAATTTTCATTTGATTGTTTGGTTAATTTGAAAAAATCTTTGGGTGTGCACCATTAATTTCGGTGATCTTTTTATGGTATGCACCAAAGGTAAAATGATTACATAAACCTTCAGTTTTGATTTTTTTTTACACTACTAAGAGCTTGATGAGGGTATGCACGTACATACCCTTGTTTAGCTGTAGATCCGCCCTGGGTGCTCTTAATGTAGTATAGATTAGAGACAGTAGAGACGAGACATGTGGCTATTTAACGTGTATCAATAATATTTTCATCTTAAAGTTTAAAATATATTAAATTTATAGAAATGTAAATAAACATTTATTTGTCACATATTAAACTATTAAAGTAGAATAATTTGTCTTCCACTGGTAAAAAGGGCATAGAGCGCACAATAGAAACCCGTTGGGTTTTCCTGCTAACATGAGCCACTTATTTCCTTACCTCCAAAATACTATCAATCATGTACAATTATGGACCAGTCATCATCTCATAACCATTTCATCAAAAAATAACACAGCCCCATAAGATTTCAGTAATAATAAAACCCCATAATTTTTTTAAAAGAAAATGGGGAGCACAAATACACTCATCTACAATCTTAATCTCAACACACAAAGCTGTGTGAATTCTTCAAGAACAAATTATCCAACTTGTTTGCAAATCAATCAAAGAAAGAACCCTTTTAATAAAATCTCAGTTAAAAAGCAAAGAAAGATAAGTAAAGGTGTTTGCTTTGCTCTTGAAGAAGTTAGAGATACAGTTGTTGAAGATAGGCCTGCTGGTAATTTTTTAATATTTTTTTTAAGATTGATTTATTTAAGGTTTGGTTCATAGTTAAGTACTTAGCATAGAGTGTTGGGTGGGTTAGTGATAGCTTAGTTATCTTTGTTTTAGTTGATAAATGATGATATTATTAGGACAGCCTTATCTTATCTGATATTAGGACATTCTTATCTTAGTGATAATGTAGACATGTAGTGCTAGTTCTTGTGGTCATTTAGGTTGCTTTTAGTTGTAGAAAAATTTTCTCGTTTTTCTGTTTCTGGATTCCTTGAGAATGGAATGGTTTTACTTGTCTTGAGAAGAGTTTGAGAATTTTGAAAACCCGTTTAGATGAGTTATATTTTTCCTTTTTAAAAACTGAAAACCCGTTTAGACCAGTGGGCGGCGACGGCGAGGATGGAAGCCGGAGATGTTACCAATGGTGATTAGGGTTAAAAGACGTTTTTTTTAGTTAAATTTTGGAAAGTGAGAATTTCACATTTTTTTAAAATTGTTGGAAAAAAGTGTGACTAAAAGGGTTTTCAGTTTTTTCATTTTCCTATGAAAACTTTCCTGGAAAAATGGGATATTTTCTGAAAAATGGGATATTTTTCACCAACTAAACACACCCTTAGTTTGTTATTGTTATACGGAGTAGATGATTATTCTGTTATACCCATCTAGTTTACTTGACCTTCAACCTTCAAGGGAAACTATTATTTCATTGCTTCTAGACGACTAACATTATGATATAGTTAAACAACGCCAACCTTCTGAAAAGGGAGGACTTTTCCCGGTTTGAGTCAGTATGGCGGTGGGTTCGAAGCCGTGGATTAGTCGGCCAAAAGGTTGAAAACCATGGTTACCCCAAAAAGAAAATGGAATGAATGGATTAGTAAATTGTGTACTTTGTTAGGTGAATTAGGAATACGTTCTGTTTATGTTTCATTGTGCGCGCTTCTTTTGGTGATGTATGTGAATGAACTCTAAAAAGCTCGAACCTTTCAAGAAATTTATCTACACTTGTGGACCTCAACATGTATGGATACGTCTAGCAACGTATAGAAATGATATTATAATGAAGATAATATATAAACGAAGGTACTTAGGTGGATTTACGAAAATCTAGGATCCTTTTTTTAAGTGGTTTTCTTCTGATGATAGGAATCAATCTTTGTAATATACTTGTACTGCTAAGTTATATGGTACCTACAAAAAATTACACTAACCTTATTATACAAATAGATGTGGGTGATGACTTCCAAGAAGATGGACTAGCGAACGCTGATCCAAATAATGGAAGTGCTCTCTATAATTTTCTATATCCGGATAAAGAGCTCCTCCCTGAAGATAAAGAAATGACCATCTTTGATCATCTTGAAGAGTTACGAGACAGAATTTTTGTGTCAGTAATGGCTGTTGGAGCTGCTATTTTGGGATGCTTTGTATACTCAAAGGATCTCATTATGATTCTTGAAGCTCCGGTTAGAACTCAAGGTGTCCGGTTCCTGCAATTAGCCCCTGGGGAGTTTTTCTTCACAACTATTAAGGTTGATATTGAGAACCTATATGCACTTCCCGCTACTTGCATGTTGTTATCATATTGGGGGTGTTTGGATTTGTGTTTTCGAACTATTTACCTTGTTATTTCGATTTAAAGTCGCAAAAATCAGATTTTTGTGTTTGATAAAGAGATTCGGGTTCTGAATATTTTATCATTTAGGGGTGAAATAATTGGTTTCACATAATCAGCCGCATACGAGTGGTAACTTTCGGGTGAAGGAAAGTTACCTATTTACCCCTTATTTCAATTGCATTTTAGAGACTTTTTATAAAGCCCAAGTTTTTTCAGAAAAAAGTCCTCTTTACTTGTTGATCCATTTATTCTGTTTATAATTAAAATTTGCAATTACATTAGAACATCTGATATTATCTTATGCAGGAATACATCCAAACACTACTACAGCCTTTTTTTTAAAATGGATATAGTTATTTAATATCACATAATCACATTTAAAAAAGCGCAAATTAAAAAACTGCGTTAGGACATTTATTATTCCATTTGTTTTCTTGTAGTTATTCTAAAAACAAGCCTTGATGATAATTCCATTTTGCGGGATGCAGGTATCAGGGTATTGTGGCCTTCTTTTAGGTAGCCCGGTGATTCTCTATGAGATCATAGCTTTTGTTCTTCCGGGATTAACAAGATCTGAAAGAAAATTCTTGGCTCCAATTGTTCTGGGATCCTCAATACTTTTCTACACTGGAATCGCCTTCTCATACATCGTTCTCACTCCAGCCGCCTTGAACTTCTTTGTAAACTATGCTGAAGGGGTTGTGGAATCATTGTGGTCCATTGATCAATACTTTGAGTTCATATTGGTACTCATGTTCAGTACCGGATTGTCTTTCCAGGTAATCATTTCTCTCTTTAATTAACCTTATGATCAGTTTGACTAATAACGTCAAGCATACTAATTTTCATTTTGGACTTTGATATTCATTACCTTAAGTTTTCTAAGTTATTTTATAAAGCGTGTTATTTATAAGAAACACTAAACCCAAGGACCTTTGGCCTAGTGGTATCTGAGTATCCCCATCAACCAAGAGGTTGTGGGTTCAGGTACCGTTGGAGATATTTGTGAGATAGGTGGTATATAGGTGTATGAAAAATTGCCTTTCAAAAAATAAAATAAAAAAAACCACAAGCTGAAAAAAAGTTGATCTTTGACTTCAACCAAATATTATCAAATTTATTCACAAATATAGTCAAAATATCTAAGATGGATGTAATGTTTATCTTCAAAGTTCAAAGTCGATATTCATTATGTGGATATTTTATGCCGTCTTTATTACCATTTTATATGTGAAATCGTACAAGCAGAAAAGGATGGGTGTTAACGTTAAGTTTGACCTCAAAAGTCAAACTTCTAAACATATGTTATAATGCTATCATATTTCCATTTTTACATGTGTAGGTGCCGGTTATACAACTTTTGCTAGGACAAGTTGGATTAGTGACGAGCGATCAAATGTTATCAGTATGGAGATACGTAGTAGTTGGTGCTGTGATTGCTGCAGCTATTGTGACTCCATCAACAGATCCTCTGACTCAGATGCTTCTGGCCGGACCCCTTTTGGGTCTTTACTTTGGTGGCGCATGGACTGTTAAGCTTATTGGAAAGTAAATGGCTCAAGACCAGATCAGTAATTGTACACCCATAGAACAAGAAATTCATGATATAGATGTAAAATGATCATGTGATTTTTGTAGAATATATTTGTTATTTGTTACTGGTACATAACATGAGCTCCCTTATAAAAACCATTTGACTGTCATTGATCATATTCATACCACACCTTCAAAAAGATAAACCAAAAATAGGTATAATAACTTAAGAATCACAATCCGTCATTTCATAACCAAAACTTTCCATTAAATACATACGGAGCATTTGTTACCGACAAATATTAAACTCATAACTGTTCATTCAAAGAAACTCAATTAAGTATAAGTTTGAACCAAAACTAGTGTCAACACAAATCTATCTTTAAGCGTCCACTGCAAGGTTCTCCATTTCGCTCACAAGTTCATCGTCAGAAGAGCAGCCTAAAGCCGACTCCAGCTGCTCTAAAGAACTAATTAAACCTTTACTTGAATGACTAAAATCATCTGAAGAGCCCTTAATCTTTTCCAGTTCAGCCTGCATTTCACCAACTAAACTCACCATTTTCTCAGAAGCAGTTCTAATGGCAGAAACTTCTTGTGGGGGATAAAGACAAGCTCCAATCTCGTCTACTTGCAATCCCATGCTTTGACAAATTGTCAATAACTTTTCCAATGAATTCACTGTTTCATTGCTCTCGTTTTGTGTTTGAGGGTTCTTCAGTAAACCCGAAATTGACCTGATAACTTCTTTAATTGCTGTAAGTGTGCAAGACACGACTTCAGTAGCTAATTCAGCAATTTTCATCTCTTCGGGGGACAAGTCACTGCCTAAATCACCCTCAGATGAGTTGTCACTATCATGATCGGGCTTTGAAACCTCGTTATCGGGATTTGCAGCCTCTTCTGAAGTGGGCTTGAGCTCTTTCATTTCACGATGGACGTCTTTTATGGATACTGCAATCTGAGTCATGGCTCGGCCTATAGCTGTAACGTTTGTCCCGGGGATCTTTTTAAGAGCTGAACATGCCTCCCAAACAGTGCCTACGATCTGAGGAATCGAGAGTTTATGTGCTTTACTGCTGTTTCCTGCATATTTAAAGAAGTGAAATGCATTAATGTCAATGGCATGAGTACATATTCATAAGTTAAAACACAAATCCTCTATTGCTCTGTCCCATCATGAAATAGGACCTACAAATTTGACCTCTAAATTATTCATACAAGAGAACCTAATGGCTGATTTAACTTTAATCGAATATAAGGTCTTATGTTTAGCTACATGAATAAACAAAAGAGCCTTATCCAGAAAAAGAAAATTAGAATCTGCTTTACTTTCTCTGCTGCAGACGAGTGCTACAAAAAGAGTAGTTTCCAGACATATACCACTTTGTCAATCACCACTGCGGCATGGTTATTGAATGTAGCTAATTTTACTCATTTACTTATGAACTGGTATATTCAGGTTATATTTTTCTATCTCCAAGGAGTCAAACAAGCCATATATTGAAGTTAGCTAAAACAAAAATGGTCAAAAAGGTCGCCAAAGTCTGCTAATTATAAATGTTAAGATTTAAAATGTTATGCAGATGGTATAGTTTATGTGTTCATATCTGATGCATGGATCAAAATTAAAAGATTGTGGACAAAAAGTGATACGGCTTAACCCAACTAGTCAGGACCACTTCGAACGGCTCACACAATTACCAACTTTGACCACCACCACCTCTAATTACTATTCTTACCATCGTTACCCAATCATTTAAATAAAAAGTTTCAAATCTTTAGGTGGTAAAACAAGATGACAAATTGACAATCGAACGAACACGGCCTGCCCTAAATAGTACATATTCCAGCAAGACAAAATTAGATTTGGGTTCAAGATTTGATCATATCAACGATCTAAGCAGCTTACGTTACATTCAGTGACTTATATGTTCCTAATTCAATAAATGCATAACAGCATTGCTTGCATATACATGTAAGCTATCAAGCACAGTTTCAAAAGAGAGAGGAAGAGGTTACCATAGGAAGCAATTGACTCTTTCAGCAACATAAAGCTGGAATCGATAACCTGCTTAACGGCTGAATGGATGCAAGTAGAAAGGGTAGTTCCAGCACCAATCATACATCCATGTGAAAGCAAAAGAAAGCCCTGAAGCAAATTAGAGTAAGTCTCCATGGTCTCTTCCAGTGCTTTGGCATTCGGCCCATCTCCAGTCCAAAGCATTCCAACTGCATAACAAGACCAAATGATGCCATTAAATTGTGATATATGTATTTAATCAATTGCTACAGATTATTTTTGGGGATATGATATCTAAAAATTGGTATTTATTGAACAAAACAAAGACGTTTATATTCAAATTAGTTCTAGAACCCGATAAGAAACATACAAAGAAGGATGGCAATAAATGACATTTGAAGTTACCAAGAGACGCAACAACCTATGAAATGAGGAAGAAAAATGTATTTCTAGACAGAATGAAAATGGGCAAATGAGCATGAGCAGAAAAGCCATCTTTTTTACAATCGTATAAGGTTATAGTTTTCATAACTCTTTAATAGTATTCAACAGGAATGTGAGAGACTAATAATACTAACAAGAAACAAGTGTTATGCAACGTTTTAGGGTCCCTAAATTCCATAAATGAAGCCCACATTCAACTTTTGTGTGTCATATTAGTATTTGTTACTAATTTAAATCCAGAAAAGATATTTACAATAAGTTGAGTTTTGACCTAGAAAGAAAACCTAAATTACCGGCGTTAAAAATTTATTCCGGAGATACCAAGTTTTGATATTCGATTCCTAATATGAGAAGGGGGTAGCATTATTGCAAAGTTAACTATTTAACCCATCGTAAAACCGTTCAAAATAGTTAAAACTTTAAAAATGAAAAGATCCACTGACCAACAGTACGTTTCTCGCCACAATCAACAATGGTATAAAATAAGACATGATATGTGAAAAGGTCAGTAGGTACGTGGTGTCAAAAAATTGTGTATAAAAGTCACCTTGATTAGACTTACGACTAAAGGATCATCTCCCTAACTGGCACATTATTTGCTCTAATAAAATAAGAGTAGAAGAAACACAATGATAGAATCATTCCCATATACGAAACATTTTCTTTCAGTTTTAAAATAAAAGAAGATCCCTAAGCTATCAACAATCAGAACCATCAAAACATATTTGGTCACAAAACACATTAAACATATTATCAATCTACAAATGGAAATGAACAGAAGACGTAATACAAAACCTCAAACCCACTTCTCATTTTCGATTTCTCATATATTTTATCACTCATATTACAAACAGAAACTTCTGGATGGAATCAAACTCGAAAACGGAAATACAGGGTGTTTGGCAACGCTGGTTAAAACTGCTTAGGTTATTTGAAATAAGCAATACTAGTTGTAACAAAGCAGAATGTTAAATATAGTATTTTCTTATGTTGTAACTAATATTACAAACAATAATCACTATAAGAGCACAAGGTGATGTTTTGAGTTATCGACATATACAGCAAAAAGTGCTTCTTCTTTTTTTTTTTTTTTACCTACAGGTGTTTGTTTAAGCTTATTTATGGGCTTATAAGCTTATTTGTTTTTGGGTTATTTTGAAACTTAGGGGCTTATTAAAAAGTTTGTTATGACATAATACACTTATACAAGACCATAAGTCCCAAAATAAGCCAAAAAATGAGGCTTGTGAAACATAAGCCGAAAACATATAAGCTAATAAGCCCTTAAATAAACTTAAACAAACACCCCCTCGTAACATAAACAAATAAACATATACAAACACAAACACATAATTAGAATCAGATAAGCAATTTGAACAAGTAACCGCCAATTTCACCTTCAAACAAGCATATAATCATAAAAAGTTAACTACTATACCCAAACATTAAACTTGCTTATATAGTGTATCAAATGCAATAACCAAACATTATAAACTAATCCCAAACACCCCCATATTGTAACACATATAGAAGGATAAAAATACATACCGGTAGTAGCCTGTTTGTAGATGTGTTCGCCGAGTTTGATGACGTCATCCCAGCTTCCTTTTTTAAGTGTAGATGGTGGCGAGTGATCCAATACCTAATACAATTTAATTAATTATTAATAGGAATAGTATATCAAGTATATAGAAAAGATTAATAAACCTGAAAGGTTTCATGGATGGTGTTAAGATGTTTGATTAGTAACATGTTTAGTTTTTCTTTCTCCATTTCTTCTTGCCGGTCTTTCCCAAGAACAGCTTTCGGTGCCGACATCTTCTTTTAGTGAACTAGACGACAGTTTTGGCTTTACAATATTAACGTCTTTGACTCTTTATTGTCTAGGGTTTTACTCACGGTATTTTGTCTACGATTTTGGGGTGTTTCTTAACTTTTTATACGTTTTTTGCTTATGAATTTATATTTAGGGTAAAATGCAAAAGGTAAAGTCCATAAATTAGCAACGCACTTTCTCAACTTTACATAGTTAGGTAACGAACTTTTTTTATTACCAATTTAGTATGTGAAAACTTGCTAATTTTCGACAATATAGTCATTACACAAGGGTATTTTAGTAAACAGCAGGTCAATGACTATATCGTCACATAAATTTGCATCGTTAGTCCTTTTTACTAACCGTCGTTAGTAAATAACTTAAAATTTGCATCGTTAGTCCTTTTTACTAACGGCCGTTAGTAAATAACTTAAAATTTGCATCGTTAGTCCTTTTTCGTCCGTTTTTGTACGTTTTCGTCCGTTTTCAAACATTTTCGTCTGTTTTTCTCACGTATTGCATTTTCATGTTAAAATCTCGCGAGTCTTGATGTAAAACATCATTCCGGACAACTTTCATGTTTTTCAATTTTGATGATTCGGACCAGAAAATGATCAAAATCGTGATTTTTAATCAATACAAAAACCTTTTTTTTTAAATCGATATAGTTGTTTCTTAAAACGATGGTCAAATCGATACATAAACATTTTTTAAAATTGATACAGAAACATTTTTTAATCGATGGTCAAAATCGTGATTTTAAATCGATACAGAAACTTTTTTTAAAATCACGATTTTGACCATTTTCTTTTCCGAATCATCAAAAGTGTGAAACATGAAAGTTGTCCGGAATGATGTTTTACATCAAGACTCGCGAGATTTTAACCTGAAAATGCAATACGTGAGAAAAACATACGAAAACATTTAAAACGGACGAAAATCACGATTAAAAAACGGATGAAAACGTACAAAAAAGGAATAAAACGTGTAAAAAGGGACGAAAGCGGATGAATAAGTAAGAAATCTAAATTTTAAGTTATTTACTAACGGCCGTTAATAAAAAGGACTAACTATGCAAATTTATGTGAAGAACACAAGGGTATTTTAGTAAAACAGTAGGTCATAATGACTATATTGTCGAAAATTAGCAAGTTTCACATACTAAATTGGTAATAAAAAAAGTTCGTTACCTAACTGTGTAAAGTTGAAAAAGTACGTTGCTAATTTATTATGGTTCCTAAAGTATTACGAAATCGCAAAAATGGGACCGAGACATAAATGCACGCAAAAGAGCCACTAACGTTACGCAAATGTGCAAAAAAGCCACCGAGAGCCTTCCGTTAGTTTTCTCGTTAAGTGCCATGTCATTGAGGATAGTATCGTCTTTTTACTGTTCCATAAAAATAAAAATATAGAAAAAAGGGTAACCACCGATATAGCCAACCCGAATCTGTCCACTGTTTTCTTTAATTCAATATCCCCGATCTAAACATCCAACTCCTAAATTTACATTTGTCTCTCCGAAATCTCATATCCCCATTTTTTTATCTCAAACCCTCATTAAAAACCTCCACCATACGCATCCGCCATCGAACTGTACATTTCAGTATATGCCTTCGAACCATCTGGGTAACTCTGAACTTAGAATTATAAGAATTATGTATTGTCTTTGTGATATTTAGATACATTAGTACGTGTAAGACCATGATATTTGCTCTAGAATTTAATGGTTTATTGATTCAACCTTAATACTTTTAAAACAGGGTATTTCTTTTTGTCTAAATTTATTTTAAAAGATCACTTATGTTTTGTTCCCGTAGGTGCATAAAGTTCTTATACATGGTTTTTCATGTGTTCTTGATTTGGGGTTTGTAGTTGGTGATATTGTTATTTTATTAGGTACACCGTATAGGCGTATATCTTTGGACTAGTTTGTGCTGCTTAACTATTTAATTGTTGTGTGGTTTTAGTCTTTATCGGTTTACCTTGTTGTCTAAATGGACTCTTTATTTGTCTAGCATGAAATTGAATAGAAAATTCCTAATTGTCATATGTAATTATGTTAAAGCGCAATGATGAAAAAGAATAAAACAGAAGTCAGTATACACTAATTTTATAATCTCGTATTATAATCTTCATGTGGATATAAAGGATCGATTAATATGCCTGTAACAATCATATGCATCATTCAAAATATTATTTTAATGTATGTATAGAGTTTATTTGCTAACACATATGTTGGATTTTTTCTATCAAAATGTGAAATCCTTATTTAAAAAGCTTGATAACTTATAGTAGGTACGTTTATTTGGTAATCATGTGCTACTTAGTTTTTTAGTTTTTTGTTTGTGGTTCTGTGGTAACTCATTTCATCGGTTAATTGGAATGCAAATTCACAACTGTGGTGACAATGAAGAACGTGTCAAGTCTGTTGGCTCATTAGAAATGGATAGCAAACCACAGGCTTCTGTATGCATCATATCTATATTTTGTAATATGTTTCGGTCCGAATTTTTTGTGTGACCCGGTTTGATAAACCAGGCCGACTCATGACTTTTTATCAAAAAAATTCAACAAAATGTAGTTTGTGCTGCTATTTTGGGGGTATTTGGATTCGTGCTTTAGAACTGCTTTTCTGATTAGTGCAACTTTTAGTCGCAATAGCTAGTGTTAATGTTTGGTTAAATGAATTCTGCTTCTAATTATATGAGGTCAAACAATCACTTTCACACTGGGTGCAATAACCAGTATTTGTCAAACACTTGGGCTATCACTTAAAAATATATCCAAACTTCTAATAACTTGAAGCTTGAATTTGCCAATGACATACTATTCTCAGGTTGGATTTCCAGGCCAGACCGCACGTACGAGGTGCATTTGCATTCAGAAATCTTATTGCCATGTTACCACCAAGAGCCCATTTTATCTACTACCGTGATGCCATTGGCAACATTTCAACATCTAATATATATGCTGATTCAAGCAAGGTGGGATTACATTTACTATTTAAACAAACTTGACTTGTATTCAATATTCCCTTACCAGATACCCCTATGATTTTGCAAACATTACTCAAAATTGAACCTCGATATCCTATGATTTTGCAGAATGTTAGACATCCTCCTTGTTGATAAGATCATCCATTTCATGTTTTTGGTGCACAGGTCGAGGAGTTGGTAGTTAAAGAGAGAGACTTGCAAGAAAAGATTATGTTAAAAAACACAACGGTTCTGGCCTTTTATGAGAAATGATTGCTCCCCAAACGGTCAGGTTATATTAGTCAACCACTTGTGAATGGTCAACCATATAAGTCAAACTTATCAAGGACGCAATGCAATTACACCAAAGGAGTACAGAATATCCCCGGATCGTTTAATCCCAACGAGGTGTGAAATCTGTAATAAAACGAATTCGTGATCAGGAATATTGAACAGAAAAGGGGTATGAGTGATTTACACTAGGGAATATAAAAAGAAATAGCTTAAACAAGCTATAAAAACAAATACGTGAAATCAGATTACTTAAAAAACATAAAAGAACTTAAAAACGTACGTTTAGGTTAAAATAAACGTAAACGTACAAAACAAAAGATCGATTTTTAACTATAGAAGAATTTGCATGTCTTAGCGACTTAAATGCAAATTAAATAAACTTAAAATATTTATTTATAATATAGAAACTTATTATAAAGTTAAGAGAACTTAAAAACCTAAAACGTGTACGTTTACGTTTAAATAAACGTCTACGTACAAAATAAAAAGTGAAAAGTGATCAATATAAATCCCACAAATGTGAAAATTATATTTTTGTGATCCTAATGACTTAAGAAAATTATTGGAAAAATAAAAATATTATTATACTTATTAATTAATTATTATTAATTAAAAACTATTTTAAACTATTTAATAATTACCTAAAAATTAGAAAATGTAAAATAAAGCCTAAGAAAATAAAATAAAAATTTATAAAAGTCTAAAATAATATAAAAGAATTTCTGAAACTGAAAATATATTTATTACACTATTTATGTATTTATTATTAATTAATTACTATTTATTAATTACTAAAACTATTATTGATTTATTATAAATACTAAATAACCTAAAAAAAATCTTAAACTTTTTATATAATTATTAAATAAATACAGGAACCTAGGAAAATTATAAAAACTATATGTCCTTAAAGAAAATAAGCTAATAAGCAATTAAGCTCCTAAATAGAAGCTATCACTTATTTTATTTTTGATTTTTCTTGATTTTCTTTTTACAAAACTATTTTACAACTGAAAATAAGTAACTTTAATGAAGGGAGAAATTTTATAACTTAGAAATAAGCAAAATGAAAGCTTATGAGCTTATTCAGTTGAGCTTTTGGCTCAAATTTGATGTTTCAAGGCCAACTTAGCAACCAAATAAGCTATTTAAGCTGGAAATAAGAATGAAATAAGATAGAAATAAGTAAAAGGAACTAGAAATAAGCAAAAAGACACAAAGAGTAGCACTGATAAGCTCAAAATAAGCAAATAAGCACTTAAAATTTCACACAGTGGAACACTTAGGCCTGCAGTCAACTTTGAGGGCTAAATGAGCTTATGGAATAAGTTGATAAGCACAAATGAAGGACTGAGATAGCAAGCTAGGTTGGTGGGCTTTCCAAAAAGCCAAAACTCACACAATGGGACACACTGATGAGCTTATTAGAGGCTTATGAATAAGCTTGGAACTCACTGTATTGTTCAATGTGCACAGGAATGGGACAAAGAAAATGACTTTTGCAGGCTTATCAAATAAGCTAAAAATTCCAAAATAAGCTTGGAACCAATGAGCTTGGTGGGTGAACTTTCCAAAAAGCCCAAGAACACAAACTAAAGTCCACTGATAAGCTTATTAGGAGCTTATGATTTTGGTACAACTACACTGAATGCTCAGTGTAGTGTTTTGCTTTGAACGAATAATATAGGCATGATAAGCAGTGTAATAAACAATCTATGGAAAATGAAAAGTACAAATAGCAAGTATGCCAGAAGGGCTTCACAAAACCACAAAGTTCACAAGCTAACACCAAATAACCTAGCTTATGCAAGCTTATGAAAGTGGGTACTAAACCTGTGCACAGGGCATTTTCTTGAAAAAGTACCAAATAGAAAGCAACAAATAAGCACTTAAATAAGCTATATAAAAATTATGAAAAATACACAGATCAAGATTAGCAGCAAAATAACAGGACCTAAAAAGCATAAATCCTAGAAGTAATTATTAAAGCCTACAAGAAATCTCAAAGTTTATTCAAAAATTTATTATGCTGAAATTTGACTTTTTATAAGAACATGAAACTTTGACTTTCTTGAATTTCTACTGGACCTAGATGATTTATTATGTTATATTAAGCTAAAAGGAAGTGAAATTAAGTTAGATTATCAACTATTAAGCTAATATGAAGGAAATGGTACTTTAACTCTTAACAGATAACAAGTTAAGTGAGATTAAGGAGAGTTTTGACTTTCTAACAAGTAAGTACTGATTTTTATTGTTTAACTGAGTTAATAGACCCTATTGTGACATATATCAAACAAGAACAATACCACAAACAATCTCTACCACAGTTAACACAGTAAAACCAAACAACCCTTTAGTTGTGTAATTCTTGTCCTTTTCAAAGCAATTCAAGATTTTAATCCTCAACGCAGTTTTCAAACCTCATATTATCATAACAAAAGACCTAATGAGCATAAATCAACACTAATAACAGCATGAAACTAAAGAATGACAAAGATGCTATTAAACTGTGTATTTTGAGATTTTTAGCAACTTCAAATTTCAACAAACAACAAGGTTATTTTAATAGATAAATCTACTTAAACATATCACAGGAACATAAGAAAACAAAGATTTAAACAAGAAACCACTTTTATATTGAAATGCAAATTATGGTAAAATGAGCTTACAAAATGGATTGAACTGGAAACACAGAACCAAGGACAAAGGATCAAGCCTATAGGTTTACCACTAAACCATTAACCCAAGGGCAATCCAAAATACCCCTTGCTCCAGCTTTTCTTGATCAGAACCATGATTTTTGAATATTGAGCTATTTTTTTTTGGTATTTTCTTTGTATTTTTGAATTTCCACTCTAACTGACTTTTAAGGTATCTAAAAGCTTTCAGAAGCTTTCTGAGGAGCTTAAGTGAGCTAATAAGTCCTTAACATCAACTAACAACAACATTTAGTGAACATGATAATTTTGAATTTGAAAATTGCATAAGCTGAATTTGTATTGAAACCTTGAAATAGATTATTGAAAAAGCTTAAGATTACACTGAGATTGCTAAATTGAGTACTTAAAAGCTAAGACATACACTGGAAAATGTAAATTGATTCATACGAGCTAAGAAAACTAAAATTACACTAGATAGTTTGCTACACTGCATCTCTCTTGTTCTTTATAGATATTTTTGCTTCCTTGTCGACCTCTGAGACTTTCCCACTTCATCTTGACCCTTGATTTCATCCAATTCATCACAAACGTCCATTTGGACTTTTTGGCGCCAAAAAACTGTTTGAACAGTTGGGGGTAGTTTTGAGCTAATTAAAGCATTTTGGGATGTTATGTGAGGTGGAGGAGACAATTTAGACACTAGGTTATGGAGTGGTGGTGAGGTGTAAAGCAAAACCAGGGGTGTGAGTGAGGATGGAGTGTAGATCGGTGGAGATGCATTTATTGTGGAGTGGGTTGGTGTGATGAGGTGTAGAGGGTGAGGTGGAGGTAGACAGGTGGTGGTGATGAGGTGGTGAAACCATGGTGGTTTCTGGTTTGCAGGGGTGGAAGAGAAGGAGGAGCAGTGGAGGTGGTTTGGGAGGGGAGGTCAACGGGTCAAACCCCGTTTATTATAAAGGGGGTGTTTTGTTTTTGGGCTATTGGACTGGGCCAGGGAAAATAAGGGTGTTGGGTTTATTTTGGGTTAAGGGTAAATGGGTTTAGTAAATAATTAGGGATGGTTTGGTTTTGTAGATGTAAAAGCCCAAGGACTAAAAATGTAACATGCTGATTTTCTAGGGACATGAATTGTAATTTTCCCAATGTAATCACAAGGACTAAACCTGCAATGTTAGATAATATAAGGACCATATTTGCATAATTTTCCATTTTTTACAAAACCAAGGACCATTTATGTCATTTTCTGATTCTTGAAGGGTTGAAACTGTAATTACCCAAAAGTTATCAAAATGTTCCAAATTGTAATTTATGAATAGTACAAGGGTATTTTATGTAAAATTTCCATTTTTAAACACCCAGGGACTAATTTTGCCAATTTTGTAACTTGAGGAGTAAAAGTTACCAATTTGAGAAAACTTTTATCCAGGGACTGAAAGTGAACATGTTTGATATACCATGGACTAAAGTTGACTTTTCTTCCATTTTAAACTTTCAGGGACTAGTTATGCCAAAGTGTGAAAGTTTAGGGGCCTATTTTGCCATTTTTCAAACTTGAGGGACCAAAGTTGTCATTTTGCAATTTTTGATTTTAAAGGACTTCTTTTGACAACTTGTGAGAATCCCAAAGGACCTTTGATGATATTTTCCATGTTTTGAATAACCAGGGACTAGTTTTGCCATTTTATGAAAGTTCAGGGACTGAAACTGCCAGTTATGCAAACTTGACTGTTTTTCATCAGTTTTCAATCCTTTTGTATCTGAAACACATAAAAACACAATTCAAAGATATTTTATGTATTTTGTGGTATTTCTGTGTGTTTTCAGATGTTTTTGCAGTCTAAATATGACAGAAATGATGAGTATTTGCACACTCATCAATAAAAAATCAGCGTGACGGGATATTGAGAACCGTATGGCTTCAATCCAGCAAATATGCCCTGCGTACCTCTAACTTTAGGGTTGTGTAGAGTATCAAACAATGTTGTTAATCATGCGATGTTAATGGAGATAGTCACAAAGATGTCAAGACAGCCAACAATGAAGATGGTACAGCTGCATATAAAGGATCAAAGAGGATCATCTCTTCACTGACTTCATACAAGTACTTACACCACCACAAATGTCTTGTAACTTGTAATGCTATGTAAATAAGTAGATTGTACAGAGCAGTAGTGTAGCTTAGTTGATTCTTAGCTTAGATAGAAAAGTCAACGCGGGTCAACTCTTTTAAAATTCTGTTAGAGTTTTTCCCGGCAAGACTATTGTGTATATAAACTGTTGTAACCCTCATTTTTCAATCAATGAAATAATCTTTCACAAACTCTCTTTGCTTTCTCATTAGATGTTTATGTATGTTTGTAATATATGGTTGCTAGATATTACACCCTTAATGTTTCTGCGTTTAATAATTGATACCTAAAGTGTAAATGTTTTTGAATGTTAAAATTCATAAAAATCTGGGTTTGATGGTGCATTCAATTTTATATTTAAGAAAAAAGGGATTTGATGGTGGTGGTTGTGTGGTGGTAGAGGGTGGTGGTGTTGGTGGTGTGGTGGTAGAAGGTAGTGTTCTTGATAATTGTTTAAAAGGATAGAAAATAAAAGGGGAAAGATGATGAATAGTGTTTAGAAAGTTAAGTTTTTAGTAGCAAATTTAGCCATTTAAATAAAGTCGTGTATTAGAAACGCAAAATAGACTGGTGAATTAAATATGAACAGTAAAAAGACGATACTACCCTCAATGACATGGCACTTAACGAGAAAACTAACGGAAAATGGCTCTCGGTGGCTTTTTTGCACATTTGCGTAACGTTAGTGGCTTTTTTGCGTGCCTTTATGTCTCGGTCCTATTTTTGCGATTTCGTGATACTTTAGGGACCATTTTTGCATTTTACCCTTATATTTAAATTCATTATGTCATAACAAACTTACGGCTAATGATTTGCGCACTCTTATTTTTTATTTGCACACTTCATCCTGCGCTATAAACAGTTGTACATTTGTTTGATGTTGCTTTACCAGTTTATACATTGGAGTGTGCGGATAAAAGAAGAGAGTGTGTCAATCAACTCCCCAAACTTATATAATTACAAAAGTTTTAAGATAAGCGAAAATTATTGAACTTACAAAATATAAGCCGAAAACATATAAGCCCATAAATAAGCTTGTATAAGCCATTAATAAAGTCGTAAAAATGCAATATTTGAGCTTACTCACTTGAACTTAATAAACATATAAGCTCAATAAACTCATAGAAGCAGAATTATTAATTCATTACTGGTCCTCGTGTAAAGATGATTACTTTTTTTTTTTTTTTTTTTTTTTTTTTTTTTTTTTTTTTTTTTTTTTTTTTTCTTGCG
>LBNU01014881.1:139382-241057 GCA_014162995.1 Artemisia annua | reverse complement strand
TTTTTTTTTTTTTTTTTTTTTTTTTTTTTTTTTTTTTTTTTTTTTTTTTTTTTTTTTTTTTTTTTTTTTTTTTTTTTTTTTTTTTTACTCTACACTGTTATTGTTTACTTGTTAAAAGAGTTTTAACAATGATCAATAACATCGGTAGATTGTGTTACCAACATTTTAACAAATCGATTGTTTAAGTGGTTGTATTACGTTTTGAATTTAGTAAATTACCTAAACTAGAAAAAGAAGTATTTAGTTTAAGTATATTCCATACTTTCGTCTATATGTTTTGGGTCATACATCGTACGTGATAAGAATTAGATTTATTTGTCTTTATATTTTGTAATGGACAAGTATAAAAACACACATATCCTGTCTTAACAGGATTAGGTATTGTTGGACATAGGTGTTGTTGACGAGTACTCGTATAAAATCAACATGTTAAAAATGATAATGAAAAACACTCGGTAGTTTACTAAATCAAACGAAAATAGTATGGGTTCATATGTTACTATGTTAGTAACGGATGAGAGGGCTTAATGGGCCATTCATTAGAAGTTCAAGTTTGTGTGATATTTAATTTTTTGAAGGACAATTTCATATCTCTCCTTGTTAAATTTGAAAATTTCATATATATCGAAAAATGCTTTAAAAACATTGTACATTATGCATTAAATGGTTGTACTTTGAGTATATATGAAATTAATAATGGAAGTAGGGGGAGATATGAAATTCATGCTACTTTTTTTATACATTTTGCCTTATTTTACTCTGTACAAATTATAATTCCACATCTGGTCTGATCTAGACCCTGATCTATAATATATTAATATATGATCCACATAAACCGTAAGGCTACAAAGTGCAGAAACAGTTGTCAAACACCATGACATTCTTCATGAAAAATATTTTGCTCTCTGCGCATCAAGTGAAATCCAAAAACACAAGTAAAAGAGCATTCCAACTGCATAACAAGACAAAATGCAGCAAGACATGGCTATAAACATTCAAAGGCTTTTAGATATTAAACCAGTAAATCAAATGAAAAATATAAACTTCCAGTATTTATGACAAATAATGATCTGTAAAACCATTTCAGCAAAAATCCTCATATCACCATAAAACTGAAGATATATGATACTTATAAGCATAATAACAATGACATATTGTTCTTTAGAAAAACAGACACTTTCAACAGAAAGAATTTAAACACTAGACAATCTGCTAATTGGAATCTCAAGTAGACACCAAAGCAGGCTCAGGATCCGGTACAGCAGATGTTTCTTCTTCATTATCACCTTCGGTTTCATTAACAGTAATCACTTCTTCATTGGCAGCATCTTCAGAAGAAGAAATTGGCAGTTCTTGCTCATTTGCAATGTCAATTGAATCATGTGGTTGCTCTGATTGCTCGGTATTCTCAGCGTCAAAAGTGATGGGAAACTTTGTCACTCTAGGCTTATCGGCCAAAATGTTTCTTTGAACTTTATCAATCAATACTTTTTGTGGAGGTTCCTCTTTCAATTGTTCATCCTCGTAATCATTGTTTACATAGTATCCTACTCGAACAAATTCTTGTCCCATATAAGAGCATGTCAATAGCAGAACCGTAACACCAATAATATCCTCGTCACGGATTTTTAGTGCATCTGGAGGGTCTGCCTGAAAATGGTAACATTTGCATTTATTTAGTAATATAATTACAACAGAATCAATTAGAATTATAGAGCGGATTGTATGAAACGGTGGAAGTTACCTCAAAGACAAAACGATAGTTGCCAACATTAATGGGTCCAACTAGCACACTCTCAAGAACTTGATCATAGGTCTCGTCCTCAGCAGATCCCACATAAGTCAGTTTCCATTCCAAATCTGTAAGGCGAACATGAAACAAATGAGAAAGAAAATTATCGAGACAGGTATCAAACAAATACTCTTTTGATGTTGGTTCATAGTTGTAAATCAAACACTTTAAAACAATCTATGGTTCAATGTCACAACTATACAAACTTTACAATGTAAATATGTAATCCATACATAAGATATACCATGTACATAAAACTGAGTAAATTTGTTAGCTTGACCAAGCAGCCTAAATGGAAACTCAATAGCAAATCAAACAATCACACAGGTAAGCGTTACATTCTTCAAGTAACGCATAAGTACATCAGGTGTTTGTCTGATATGGATAGTGTGTTGGACATGTTTATATGTGTTTTGAAGTTTTGATAATTCAGATTATTCAACAATTTAAGTTCAAGGAGGCCCTGTGCAAAACCTTATATGATAACTAAACACGTCAATCAAAGACATATCATAACAAATTTTTAAAGAATAAATCTACTATTTTAACAATCTAGCTTCAATTTTAACAAATATATTTAGAAAATAAATTCACATCTCATCATTGGTAATTTTTAAGGCCCAATTTAGTTTCAATCAAAATCACTTTACCCATACCAAAACACCAAAAACCACTTACAATCACTTTTTAGGGGGTGTTTGTTTCAGCTTATATAGCCGACTTACGGCTTATTTGGTTTTGGGCTTATGTATCATAAGCTCACTTTTTGTGGCTTATTTTCAAACTTTTCAGGTTATACAAATTTATTATGTCATAATAAGCTTATATAAGCCAAAAGGTTTTAGAATAAGCCACAAAAGTGAGCTTATGTAACATAAGCCCAGAACCAAATAAGCCATAAACCGGCTTATATAAGCCGAAACAAACACCCCCTTAAACCAAAAACCCCCAAATGACTTTATGAGTTTGTAAAACCAAAACAAGAGGAAACCCTAGATACATAATAACTGCTTTCACAACTACAAATTCGACACAATATATTAAAAATAAATAAATAAAATAAAATAAAAAAATACCGTCTTTGAGGGAAAGCAAGCACTCGTAGGAGATTTCGAACTGGAAAGGACTAAGAAACGGTGCTGGGTTGTTTAACACCGTAACATTTGTTAGATTCACAGCGCTCATTTTCTTTCTTCGAATTAGTTGATTTGCCCTAAAAAAAAATTTAACCCTAATAAAATAAGAAGTTGTTTGAAGCGATTGGAGTTGAGTGAAAGCGAAACCCAATTGAATTGATGAATGAGGAATTTGATGTGATGCGGATGGATTATTTCATTTATATACAAATAGAAAAAGATTTAGAATTTATTTAGGCGGGATTGAAATTTTGTTGTGCCGCCAACACAAAAGGATTTGGGGGTTTTCGGGATATATGGGCTCTTTGGGTTGAGTTCAGTCCAATAAGTGTTTCCATGTATATTTGGGGACTGAAAATCTAATTAGCCAAAAAAAAAATGTTAATGATATAGTGTATGATTTTATGTTCTGGATATTTGTAAAAGTAAAGTTAGATAGTTAAAATACTACGGTTTTTTCTTTTTGTTTTTTTTATATATATATTTTTTCTTCAATAGTTGATATGGTATATCTTTAACCATCATATTAAGTTACAATATAAGTTTTTGAGCAGGAATCTCAGCTATGGCACTGGTCGGTGACTTTTATCACTTGCTACTAATGCAATCTGCGGACATGAATACAAAATCGTGAAATTTTTTTACTGTATATTTTGTTTTTCTTTTAGCTAATTTTTTGAGTTTGTTTGAGTTATTTATGGAAATTATAGACCCAGAAATAATTTTCACAATCGTTCATCACAAATTTGCAGATCTTATTTGTTTTGGTAAAATTTTTGTAGAATAAGTTATGTTCTTGTCAATCTGGTTCCTTTTTCGGTATGAATAGAAGCATAACCCCATTCATGTTTCAAACCAAAAATTACCATCTCCATACATTACATATGATTTCCGTACCAATAGGTTAATAAACTCGCCATCGTTTCCGTGAATGTTCAGATCCCAAAGTGCTTTGGCCGCTATATCGTGATAAACAAACTGAAATTATTGTAAAGAATTGTGTTAAAAACGAGCCTCAAGCCCTTAACTTGTTTACCGCCTTCTTTTATTATCCCTGCTTTTACTTGTACTTCATCCAATCTCTTTAATTTTATGTTCTTTGTTATTGTAATATGAACCATATTTAGAATAAACGTACCACTTTCTTACAAAAATACAAGAAGCAACTGCTTATTTGTTTGAAGTATATACTCCTGCTTGGCAGAAATGTAGTATTCATTTGATATGTATACTTTGATTTAACAAGAATACGTTCCACTTGTTGCAGTTGAAACTGGGGCAAGAAGTTAAAAGAGCTACAGTTTTTTAATAAGCTTATAACTGATCATTATCTGTCATTGCCAAACTGTGAGAGCATAGTTGTACCAACATATTTGAACAAACCACTGCAAAATCGCAACGAACGCCATCTTATATAATGTAAAACTGTAAAAGTGTTGGAAGCCATTTCGAAATCTGGGGAATACGATTAGCACAAAATCTACAGAATTAAAGCTCCAAGTTAAAACATTTCAATCCCTTTATTCTTCTTTTGATAACAAAAACACAAGGGATGGAGGGGATTGATTTGCTAGAGGATCAACTTCAAGCTTCTCCGCATCTCCATAACAACATGATACACAACAAATTCCGGTAAATTTTCCAAAATAAACTCGCACCGACCATTTGAGAAGGCAAAAGAATGTGAGGGTGTTGACTGGTCTAAGAAGTAGCAGATTCCTTGGCAATCTTCTCGGCCTTAGCAATAACCTCCTCGATTCCTCCAACCATGTAAAATGACTGTTCTGATAGATCGTCATACTAACCATCCAAAACTCCCTGTTCAATCAAGATAAACCAATTAAAAGATGTCAAAAACAGAGTGGGTGTATTGATGCGATGGATATACAACTACATCCCAAACAATAACAAAATAAGTAAAACTTGTTGACAATGCAAGTAATGATTAGTAAGTATAACTGAAAACATATGTATTAAATAAAATTAGAAGAAGAAAAAAAGTGTTGTAATTTTTTCAAGGAAAGACAAGTGGTTGGTTTAGGAGACAGCCTAAACACATTTATAAAAACTGAGACGACGTTCTTGAGTTTTACAGTCAAACTGGTAAACTTGTAAAAACAAGTTAAATGACAGTCTAAAAGTTGGTCAGAGCGTGTCAAAATCTTTACAACTCCCCAAAACGTTTCGAATATAAAAGGTGGATTATTATTCTAGTAATATAAACTATGTAATATCTAAGACATTAATTACTTATTGAGTTCAAAAAGAAACAGAGAAAAAATGTTGGCATGTCACCTCTAGTTTTATTATATATCACCACTTCCAAATAACAGATATTTGGTCATTTCCTCTAAAGATCAGTAGACGAGCATCAAAAACATTTTCGCTTTTGGATTCGAAGTTTGAAATAAATTCCAGTGTTCATTTAATTCGAAGTTAATAAGCTCAAAATGACAGTAGACATTTTTTATTGTCAAAAAGCTAAAACAAAAAGACCACAGCATCCCTAAATATCATCTACTTCAGCAAACATTGCTATTCTTATCGCAAATACAAAGAGGTTTAATGCTCTACTTTTACGGGCATGTACACTCCAGAACAAATGTAAGAATCAACTACCGAAACTTATGAAAGTCAATGAAGTAGATATCGAGGCAAATAACACTCACCTGGAAGCTGGCAATGCTTTCCTTCAACTCCACATATTTGCCAGGGGCACCAGTGAAAACTTCTGCAACATGGAAGGGCTGACTCAAAAACCTCTGAATTTTACGAGCACGAGCAACAGTCAACTTGTCATCTTCACTAAGCTCGTCCATTCCAAGAATGGCAATGATATCTTGAAGATTTTTGTAGTTCTGAAGAACCTTCTGTACACCACGGGCTGTATTGTAATGATCCTCTCCCAAAATGTGGGGAGAAAGCATACGAGACGTAGAATCAAGAGGATCCACAGCAGGGTAAATTCCAAGCTCAGAGATCTGGCCAACCATTAAATCACAAAATGAGTATTCTAAAAGCTGATATAAACTCGAATAAATGGAGAAAGAACACAAATACCTGTCGGGATAGCACAGTTGTAGCATCCAAATGGGCAAAGGTTGTGGCAGGGGCTGGATCAGTCAAATCGTCAGCAGGCACGTAAATTGCTTGTACAGATGTAATAGAACCCTTTTTGGTGGTGGTGATACGCTCTTGAAGGCCCCCAAGATCAGTGGCCAATGTAGGTTGATAACCGACAGCAGATGGGATACGTCCAAGCAAAGCAGACACCTCAGAGTTGGCCTGCAAGATAAGCATATGAGATAAGTAGATGTCACTCAAATCAGAAACAAAGGATTTTAGTATTTAGCATTTCATACAAGCAAACCTACCTGGGTAAAACGGAAAATGTTGTCAATGAAAAGAAGCACATCTTGCCCTTCAGCATCTCTAAAATGTTCAGCCACGGTCAATCCAGTGAGTCCAACACGAGCACGAGCACCAGGGGGTTCATTCATTTGACCGTAGACTAGAGCACACTTGCTCTCACTCTGAAAACATTAGCAATACGATAATGAAGTAAGTAATCTGAAACGGCCTTGTAAGAAGAGATAATATGTTAACACAAACTGATAAGAACCTCATTCACTAACCTGCTTATCACCTAGCTTAATAACACCACTCTCCATCATTTCTCTGTACAAATCATTACCCTCACGAGTACGTTCACCGACACCAGCAAAGACAGAGAAACCACCTGGGTAGTGAGAGAGAACAATATTCTGTTAAGAGGTGTCAAGTAGTAATCAGAAAGCAGAAATGTATGACATCTACTAACCATGGGCCTTGGCAACATTGTTGATAAGCTCCATGATGAGCACGGTTTTTCCTACACCAGCACCACCAAAGAGACCAATCTTTCCTCCTCTTTGATATGGTGCAAGGAGATCAACAACCTATAAGAATACAAATAAAAGATCAAATTGCATGATAAATTTCCGAATCCAAGTTGAGTACAGAATGTTTATTGCCTTTATCAGATTCTAACACAGAAATACCAACAGAAGATAAACAATTTTCACTACTTCTTAGAAAAAGAAAGCGAGACAAACAGAAGATTGAACAATATTGGCATATTGCCAGCCGTCACTCCATTCGAGGAGACATATTTTGACAAAGTTGGCATATTTAACACTTCACATGTTATATTTGTGCGCCATCCCTTATGGAAAAAGTAAGGCAGACAAAATAACATAGCCACAAATATGTCTAATATTCATGCTTAAGTTAACAACCAACTTTTCACATTATATAACAGATGTCATGATGATATAAAACTATGATACTCCGTACTCGATCATTTAACTTAATCTTGACATTTACTCATTAAAACACAACACAATGCCAGTACACCACTAATATAAAGTTTCAAGTATTTAACACCTGCTAGATTCATATATGAACAAATAAATCATCAAAAAAACCTTAGTGTTATTATCTTACCTTGATTCCAGTAACAAGAATTTGTTGTTCAGTTGCCTGCTCAACAAAAGCTGGAGCTTCTCTATGAATGGGCAAATAATGATCCGTTTCTGTCACAACACATTTTCAAAAAGCATAAGAAACTCTTTACACATACAGCATACAAAAACACATGCTACGATGAGGGTTTCCAGGATTGTTTTATGCCAGATTACGCGCTTACAAAACTACTTCTTTAAAACAATAATCACTTTTTTCAAATGTTTTGCCAACCACTCGGGGTTTTGCAAACGCAACAATGAGATAAATCTCCACTACAATGCAATCCCTAAGACCCTCTAGACCATACAGCCAACGACTTACTAATATCGCCTCTATGATCAATAGGCTCTCCAATAACATTAATAATCCTTCCAAGTGTAGCTCTACCAACAGGCACCTACAAACAACCACCACAAACAATTTCACTTCCAAATTCATTTCACCAACATCCAAATTAGCTTATTTTATGGGCTAATTATCGGCTTATTGAAATTTGGAAAAAGCCAATAATTAGTCCATAAAATAAGCTAACATAATATTACGGCCTTACGGGGGTGTTTGTTTAAGCTTCTTTGTGAGCTTAATAGCTTATTTGATTTCCGGCTTATTTTTAGACTTGTGAGCTTTAATAAGCTATATAAGGTGGAAAATTCGGGATTATAATATATAAGTCGAAATGAAATAAGCTCATAAACGCACAAATAAGCTTAAACAAACACCCCCTAATAATTATGATGTCTCTTACAGTGATGGGAGAGCCAGTATTTAAAACACGTTGACCGCGAACAAGGCCTTCGGTACCATCCATAGCAATAGTCCTAACCATATTCTCCCCCAAATGCTGAGCCACTTCCAAAACTAACCTAATAGAATTATCAAGCACTTCCAACGCCGTCAATATCGGAGGCAATCCCTCACTAAATCTAACATCAACAACAGCACCGATGACCTGGCACACCTGTCCGATAGATCCAGCTCCAGTAAACTCATCGGTGATCTTCCCGTCGTAGGATTTGGAAACAGGTGGAGCTACTGCTGGTGGCGATGGTGATGGTGACGTGGCAGTGGTGGAGGTGGAGAAGTTGACTATATTGTTGGTGAAAGGGGAGATGGTGTGTGTTTGGGATCGAGCGGCGCGTGTGGCGCGTGAGAAGGGGGATCGGGTGGTGGAGCGGTGGAGGGAGGAGCGGAGGAGGGTGGCGGCGAGGCGCCGGGAAGCCATGGTGGTTAGAGGAGTAGGGTTTTGACGAAATGAGGACTGATTCGAAATGAAGGAGGACGCTACTATTTGGTGATGGAATTAAAAAGAAAAAGGTATTGAAAAGAGGAAAAGTTTGCAAATGTCAACTACTCATTTGCTAAGAAGAAAATATAAGAGAAATTAAAAATGTAATTAAATTTATTTTTATAATTTAAATATTTCATTAACTATTAGACAAAATAGATTATAGATGGAGAGTTGCGAGAAGAACAAGAAGAAACCATAACCACACATTTCTAGATGCATCTATAAAAATGAATGCATTTTCATTCAAATTTTCGTGTCCCCCACCAATTCCTTCCCTTTTTCCTCTAATATTTTTGGTTGGAGGATATTTTGGTCATTTGACTCATTTTTTTAATTCCACCCCAAATTTCAAACACAAATCATTTTCAAACGACAAACTTTTATAAAAAACCGATTTCACCACAATTTTTAAAATTTGATCCTCTTTAATCTGGCATAAATCTTGTTAATTGTTTGGAAACTTTTTTTTATATATATTTATTTGGTAATGATTTTTTTGATGTTTTTACTATTTTTGACCTTATTTTTTACCTTAAAAATTGCCGAATCATAAAATACTTCAAACACAAAAGTTTTAGAATTTGGTTCACTCTTTACCCAGAAATTTGAATCACACAATTTCGATATGATATGAGTGAGATATCGCACGTTAAAGATGACATTTTAGTCATATTTGTTGCACACAAGGTGTTTGATGAAATGTCTAGCTTAGATTTTTAGTGTTAAAATTGCGTTAAATGCACTAATTTTTGTACCACAACACATCATTAATCATTTTATTAATGCAAGATTCAAAAAGTGATGTTTTTTAATCGTTATTTTTTTAAACAAACTGATGAACCTATTATAACATAATAGCTAAAAGCCAATAACTGATTAACCAAAAACAACTAATGTTCATCAACTAAAAAAGCATAAACTAACTGATGAACCTATAACCTATGATAACACAAATAAACTAACTGATTAACCTATAATAAAAATTGATGAACCAAAGCAACTGATGAATATTTTGTTCATCATTTACTTTGGTTCATCAATTTTTATGGTAATATTTTGTTCATCAGTTACTTTGTTTTATCAATTTTTATGGTAACATTTTGTTAATCAGTTACTTTGGTTCAGTTAATTTGGTTCATCAATTTTAATGTTCATGAATAAAAATTGATGAACCAAAGTAACTGATGAACAAAATGTCTTTTTTAAAAATCAGTTAACATGGTTCATCAGTTATAAAAAAAATAAAAAAAAAAATAAAAAATAACACTTTTTGAATCTTACATTAATAAAATGACTAAAGGTGCATTGTTGTATACAAATTAGTGCATTTAACTCGATTTTAAGACAAAAAATCTAAGCTAGACATTTCATCAAACACGTTGTGTGCAACAAATATGAGTAAAACGTCATCTTTAACGTGTGATATCTTACTCATATGACATTGGATTTGAGTGATTCAAAAACCTTTGTAAAGAGTAAACCAAAATCTATAATTTTCATGTTTTAAATTTTTCGCGATTCAAAATTTATGATGGTAAAAAATAGGTCCAAAATTGTCAAAAAAATCAAGAAAATCAATACCCATTTGATATGTAGAAAAAAAAAGTTCGTAATATTCAACAAGATTTATACCAATTTAAAGAGGATTAAATTTTAAAATTTATAGTAAAATCGGTTTTTTCTAAAAGTTTATCATTTGAGAGATATGTACGTTTGAAATTTGAGGTGGAAAAGCAAAAAAATGGGTCAAAAGACCATTATACCCCTGACGAATTTATTGTATAATTTAGGGTGGAGGACACGTGTCACTCTATGAATGGCTTTCTACATTTTTTAAATTTGTCTCACTTTGCAATAGATCCACCATCTATAGATGGAAGTAGGGGTGTCATAAATCCCGACCCGACCCGGACACGAACCCAAATAAGGATAATCTGGTCGGGTTACTCGGGTTCAAAATCTAACTCGGGTCAACCCGATTAACCCGAATTCGAAATAGGGTCGGGTACCGGGTTCAAAATTCTTTTCCTATTCGTGTTCGGGTCAACCCGACTAACCCGAATTTTTTTTTTTTAATTTATTTATTTATTTATTTATTATTATTATTATTATTTATTTTGTATTTATAGGTTTATATATGATTTTATCTAATCTTTATAAGGACAGTAGCGACACATTTTATAGTCTTGTAAGTTTAATTAAACTCTTTTAAAATGACAGTAGCTATTATTTGCCAAAAAAATGACAGTACGTATACTCGTGTATTCAAACTTAGAGGTTAGAGATTATCAAACTTTACTTAAAAACTAATTGCACCTGAAGAACCTCAACCCTTCTAGTGACTAGAAATATAATCGAGACGTACTGAGATAAAATGGTTCTTACTATTTGGTCACATTACTCACATAGAACTATTGCGTTGACAAGTGTACGATGGCAAGTTAAGTCCTTCTAAGTAGACAATGAACGAGGTGGATCACCCGCGCGTTGCTGCGGGGTGATTGCTAAAGAAGGTTACCAAGTGTTGCAATCACGGGGTCAAGTCAAACTGTAGAAGCCTTTGTTGGTTACCATGTAACACTAATTTTTAGCTTAAAACACAAAAAAAAAGTTTGAATTTTATTTTAATATGAAATACCAATCAAAGTTACAACTTGTGGTCGTCTCGTTTCACTTTTTTTATTTGATATTTTCTTGTCCAGCTAGAATATGGCTCGTAACGGTGGACTCATTCCCAGCAATATCATTCCCTGTAATATGTAAAATTCCAAGGAAAAGTGAATATCAGATAAGCGTAACCAAGCCTAACCACCCGGAGTTAACCATTTAGCCATTTCTACAAAAGACTCAGGAAGAGAAGACCTGAAGACACCCTTCTGTACCTGAAGCATTTACTTTTCTTCGCTGAATTCCAAGTGGATCTGCAAAAAATAATGCGATCAACTTCTATAGATGAAACATATATGCATTTACTAATATCTAAGTAGACCAAAAAGTCAAATAAACAGTTTACTTGTTTTACTGCAGTGACCTGTAAGAAAGCAAAATATTAACATGTTTGGGCTTTCCTGCGGTGTTTTATTCCATTAATGTGGGTAGTGACTGGATTTTTCTTCACCATTGTCCCAAACAGCATTTGGTAACCATTTTGTGGTGAGCTGTTTATAATTCACTGTTCTACTGATCATTTTGCATTCCCCAATGTTACAACTACAATAGACCCAAGCCAAATTGAATCATCTTGCTATCTGAATTTTAGTATACTTAAAATATGTGTATTACATTCATTATTCCACTAAGGTCTTTTCATTTCAGAGAGTACCAACAGCAGGGAAATAGTGAAAGGTGCAACAAAGATGAAGTATCTTGGTTATTTATCTTTCTGTATGCAATTTCCTAATCGGCTCCTACCTGATTTCCTAACAACATCCTTAAATAAAAAAAGCTCGCCACATGTTGGATGCACATAAATAAGCCTTCCCATAGCATGTCTAAATCAGTTAGCTACTCTTATTAACTAATGTACCTAACACTATAGTCTAATAAAGCCGTGGCACAACTTATTGTGTCCTGTAACACGGAAACACGAAGACAGAAATGCATGAGAAAGCTATAAACTGATCATATAATTTACCTTTTTATGTAACATTGAAAGGAGAACGTTGATGCCACCATGTTTGTTTTCCCAAGTCTCAACCAAATTCATCCACGGTGTCTCCAGCTGTGTCACCTTTCTGACACCTTCTGCAACCAAGCTGCTGCCCAAAGCAATCACCCTGCATAGGTAAAACTAACCCGTTAAAAGCAATGGTTGGATCCATTCGTTTAGATTGCCATTTAGTTTTTCAACTATAAAACGATAATAAACAGCGAATGAGCATTGCATTTTCTCCCAGTTTTCCCTTATACACATTACATTCATAATACATAATTTAATTTCATAGAAATCTGTTCTTAGCACTTTAAAACACTTTTGGCGACTTTTAACTTACGTAGCTAATATACCTGAAAGCATTTTTGTGTATTACAGATTATATAAATCCAAACAGACCCATTTTAGGCTTATGCGTAACTGGGTCTCACTTGTATGACTATCTAAAGTCACAGCTCACAAAATTGAAAGAATAAACAGAATAAAGAAATTCAAACACACCCAGTTTCAGTTGAGGAAAAATAGACACTTTACTTATAATAAGACAACAATTACCTGTTCTGCAAATATTCAGTCGAATTATGCAACCAACCTCAAACCAATCTAAAATGAAATCTAGACATAACATTAACAATAATGACAAAACTGCACCTACGTTGAAACACAAAAGCTATCTACCACTAATCATAAGCACCCAAAGTTTAAATTGGTTCAACCTGTTTCAGTTGTTAAGAAATTTTAGTTACCCATTGCTTATAAAAAAATTATAACACAAATCGACCCTTTTCCATATGATTGAGTAGTAACTCCCTCCTCTAATTGCAGTAAAGAACAACACAAACCTTTGTAGTAATAAAGAGATCCTCACTCTTCACCAATCCTGTCTTAAATACTTCAGCTAGTGCCTCCCCAACTTCGGTTTCATTTTCTTAATCAGCTGCAACAAACAATATAGCTAATTTATGTATGTATTCACATATCTAAGAAGCGGTTATTCAAGAAGAGAATGAGTTGTACGGTAAAGTAATATTGTAATAAAGGAAAGAAGTGGTTATGGTTATTTTTATGTGGCAAATCAAACATTTTTTTTTTTGTCATATACGGAACTGAAATGTTGAAACAATTAGGATAATCAACAAAATTCCTCTCTTTGCTATTTTTATAGCAAAAATAAAAATCATTCTTTGAAATGCACCAAAACACAATAAACAGATAAGCCATTTTTTGTAACCACTCTTACACTCTGTTCCCGAGTTCTTATTTGGAGAGAAGAGAAAAGAAGTGGAGAGGAAACTGAAAAAAAATCACGTTCCCGAGTTTTTTTTTTGAAGAGAAGAGAAGAGAAGAGGAGAGGAAATTATACCAAAACTTCTCTCCTAATCTTCTTCCCAAATTGGGATGATTTGGAGAGAAAGAGGTTTTAAAGCCATTTTTTCTTACTTGCCTTTTCTTTTCTCTCCAACTAGGGAACACAAAATTAAAAATTATTATTTTTGTCTCTCCTCTTCTTTTCTCTCATGTTTCGTCTCTTCATTTCTCTTCTTTCGGTTTTATACTCGGGAACAGAGTGTTAGGAAGCACGTAATATGTTCATAACGTAAGCTGTTAAGGAAACTTAATGTTACAAAACATGAATGAAATGGGCCACCTCATGTTTCACTGGGTACCCTGTATTTATGAGATCAATGTTATCAATAATATGAGGTATCTTTTCAAATTGTACCAAGTATTAGACATGAGTCGGATGAGTACCATAAATTGTACCAAGTAAATCAGCAAGCATATATATTTAAGGGATTAAAAGTTGTTTAATTATTGTTGAGGTTAAATGTAAAACTGGATGACCATCTGTAACATAACTAATAATATATTAGTATCTAATTTGGATTGTTGAAGACAGAATAAGAACTGAATAGATGAGATATGATAGTATGTATGCAACTTTTTGTATAGAGTTCAATGCATCTAAAAAAAAGCCTACCCCCTTTCAAACCGTAGTAACATTTATCTTACTTGACCTATGACCCAAATTGTCTATTTTCCCACACGCATCCGTTTAACAGTACATGATTAAAATCCCTATACACCAAATAATCTCTAAATTAACAAAACCTATTCATTAAAAATCATTGAAAAAATGTTATGTTTAGACAGAAACTACGCAAACTTGAAACTGACAATCCAGCCACCCATTATTTCAGCAAAGATACACCAAATAATTGAATGAAAAGATAGATCAATACCTTTTGATTTTTGAACTTTAAGCATTTTAAGCATATCAAACTCAGAATACGCTTTAATTCGGTGATATGTGACAGGTGATCGATATATTGGAATTGCCAACTCGATATAACCCAAATGCCCTGAAATGAGAACGTATACAATTCAGTAAGAAACATAGGAATAGTTTAATCTACTATGCAAAATCTGAACACACACTCGGAACAGCTTATTTCCATAACAATGAAGCAAAAAATCACTCCTAATAAGCAATTCCAAACGACCTTAATTCTTTAGATCATTAGATTATTATTAGAATAATATAATTTTTATGATTATTTGATTACAAAAATTTGTTGCGGCGGAGGCGTTGTTTCTTGTCGTATGAATTAGGCCGATAGCAACATCAACAAATACTTTGATCCACCAAACAAAATCCCAGAAGTATCTCAAAATAACCAACACTTTGAACAAATCAACGACAAAAATGTGAACATTATTCATCTACTTGTAATATACAAACGACGTACATATTTCCAAGAATTTTCTCTGTATCCTTGTCTTTGCAATACGTAATCTTAGTAGTTTGAAGGAAAAGTTAGAATTGGTCCAACATGTCCGGATCTTCAACTCTCTTATTCTTAATCATCTTAATCTGTTTGGTTTGTTTTTTTTATTACTACAACACGGTAGTTAATGAATTCAAATAAATAGACCCAAATAAAAGGCACAAAATATATAGTTTAGTGTGCAACTCTAATACCACGGTATGCATAAAGTAGTTATGTATTTGCTTACATATTCGAGTTACACAATGCATAAAATAAGTATAATAAGTAGTAATTCAAAGAACCTGCTAATCTCAACTTTGGTCTTGTAACACCATAAAACATTAGCATTGTTAGGTCTGGACATCGATCCCATGTGAAGTCTAGTTGCAGTTTGAGGAACCGCAACCCGCAACTGTTTCTAGTTTCTGGGATCATAACCGCCGCCGACTTTTTTATTGATACCTGTAACATGTTCAACGGAGTTAACCCTTTGTATACAATATAACGAATAAATCTATCGAAGATACATACGTATGACATGAAGAAACTCGATTGTTACACTCTTCACAACGGAAGGAACCGAATTTTGGGCTGTCGTTGTAGTTATAGCAACAGTAGATAACGTAAACAGACTTTGGGTTCCAGCTTCACTTATCTGCTGTATATCAGCTGCAATACAACGAAAATAGTCACAATCAATGCTCTTGAAAACATGTGTAAAAGTGAAGAGTCAAGCAAATGTGCACTCACATGTTGATTTCAAGTCCTGCTGAACATTATCTGAAGACGCCGGTAGATCAAACCCAACTTTACAGGCTGCAGAGCCACCAACGATCGGCATATCTGTAGACATAGGGAAGATTCCCTTAGGCATTGACGACAGCTGGTGAATACCATCTGCTTGGGCATTCTCCCGTAGCCCACCCTCGAGTCTACACATAATCAAATAAAAAATAAAATGAAACGAAAAAAAATGCAATACATTATTAACAAATTACCTAGTATATGTATCTCTGGAAGTAAACGTAATCAAGGTGCCCAGGGCCTGCAAATAGGCACACCAAATTCATGACCGTCGTAATTTACAATTGTCGAGTAGTTAAAACGAAAAAGCTAACAATAATTAGCATAGAAAAACTTACATGTGGCTGATGTTTTTTTAATATGAAGATGAACGGAGTCGTCCTCAAATACAAAAGTGAAAATTGATATGGCTAAGAAAACGTACATCTGTATAACGTATTCACCCACAAAATTTCTGCATCGCATGATAAGAGATACAAATATCAATGATTGCATAAAAATAATTACGTCAAACCATTTCATTAGTTTACAACACTACGCAACTCGTTAGGAATTATTAACTGATATTAGTCCTTTCATCTTTTTACCAATATTGGAAACTTACATTCAGAGTTTCATGACTCATCATTGTTCTTTTTAAATAACCACCAAATAAGCATATCTTGCTTATTTGGTATTGCATCCACACGACACACATCCACCCAAAAAACCATAAATTAAAAATAAATATATAACCAAATTTTGATTTTCTCAAACCTGGTCCTTATCTGAATTCATCCTCAGTCTAACCTTTCGGCACATTGCCAATAAAGATTTTGGTATTTAGTTTCCAAGAGTGAACACCTCAAAGTCCCCTACCATGCATCCATATCCAAAGTGAGGCATCTAAGAAAACCCACATGTAATCAGATACAAAGAATGATTGGAACTGATAGAAAAGAAATATACCTTTTGTAGTTTTTCTTCCAAGCTACTAAAGAATGTTCAATGCACACTAAGATGGGGCTCAGATCTGCATTTTCTTTGGGCAACATGGCGCACACGCTATGGTTACAACCATAGAACAACCCTGGTTACCAAGCCAAGTTGCGAAATGCGCTAGCCACATTCATGAAATAGTTAATATGCAGACAGTTCATCATCGCCCACACGTTCAAGATATCAGGCTTTCAAATATAGGCTCAGATAGGGCAGCAATTAGGAAAAGATGGACGCACCCGTCATGGCTGCAACTCTAACAGGCTGCCATGCCAACATACGGGGAATCTCATTTTTAACATGACCCGTTAAAACTCATCATTGCCTCGAGCTAGCAATCTAAATTAAATTGCAACAAAGTATACATTGCATTCCATGCGAGGTGGTCACATCTGCAAGCTTAATGCAGCCCAGCGTAACCAACAAATCGATAGAAACAATAAGCAGCCCATATTGTTGCCCATGGCTGCAAACATAGTTGTTTGCCGCGCCACCCACATGACGTACGACATGGCTGCAAACCAAGTGAGCTGCCCTGCCAAGATATGAGTCCACCCCCAGCATTAGCTTCACTCATATCTAGCAGCGGATAACGCTAATCCTTACATTTATAAGGGACTTTTAAGCCCAACAAAGTGGCATCCTGCACCATGTTAAACTGAAAAACATGTGATCTTTTCTATACTATTCGGGTCATATTGTACTACCCGCCACAGATACATACATACGTTCACATCCTCATGAATACATTCCTGTACCGAAAGTGGATGATCATCACGCAATGGCTCAGGCGCGTGAATATAATACCAAAGGCAAACGGCTGCCATGGCTGCAACCACCACTTGGGTAAGGCTGCCCCGCCAAGAGACCGATGCTGCCAAAGTAATCATGGTGAAATAACCCAGGTTTTCAAATATAGCAGCAAAACCGAGCACCGGCCATGGCTGCAACCACCAATCAGTTAACGTTGCCCCGCCAAGATACCGGTGTTGCTAAATCAAGGTCATAAAATTTATAAACACGATAATTATCATCATTGCCTGTATGTATGTGTTAGGCGTTCAATAGGCGAAACACCAGCAGGCCAATATCAGGCTGAAATAATATCCGAAACGCATACCACATAACATGAATATTTCCGCACCACATATCTGCAGCCAAGTGAGAATGACAAACAAAAGGTGAAACATATATTGGTAAATCAAAGTTTACCAAAGCCTTTTAGAAACTTAAAAAATAATAGACCACTTCAATCAGCATTAAAAATCAAACTACGATGAATCATAACCAATTCACTTAACACTAAAAACCACCTCTAATCAACAAAACTAATCAGCCAAAAAGTGCCCAAAAATTTATAAAAGAAATAGGTTTGGCTTACATATAACACTCAGAAGATACTGACACTCATAAGATAAGCTCATAAGCTGCCAAAAGTAAACTAATCTCAAAGCAATCAACTCCATAATCCGAAACTTAAACCACCAACTTAAAAAGAGATCAAGAAGCAAAATTTATAAAAAAAACAGCATAATGCAGGAAACCCCCAAAAATATGGCAAAACCCTAATCCAAAAAATCAACTATCACACATCTCAAACATGCAATTAAACACATAAAAAGTTAATTAAACATAAATTAAGGATTCCACACCTAGCAATAGCGATTATCTGATTGAACACAGAAAAGACAGAAGATCAAAACCACCTAACACGAATGAATAATCTAGAAGAGACTTTTAGGCATATAATCAATAAATGTGTGGCTATAAAAAAGAGTACCACCACCTAATAAAGAATGAGGAAATGACTGTACATCGGAACAAATGGGCTTCGCACAGCCACAAATCTATAAAAAAAAATTGCGTTAGTGTACATTTCACTGTGGATCCCCTCACAGACAACTGTAGCAAAAATAAACCCGTTTTTTTCGGATCGGGGAAGCACCTAAAAGACGCCGGAGTATGCACCGGCAAAGGATCCGGTTGGATCTCAAAAAAAGAAGAGGTGCGTGAGTGAGGGTGAATAGGGAATGGGTCGGGTATATGGGAAAGATTTATCACTTGGGCTTGACCCAAGATACCGAAAAACAAAGGGTGGCCACATTGTTGGGGCTTAAAAGTCCCTTATAAATGTAAGGGATAGTAATAGGATAGAGATACACTAGAAAGTCCCTTAAAATACAGAGGGTATTCAAAATTCTAGGAAAGGGTATTTTGTTAACTATATCCGAATTTCAAAAACCCTCTCAAATTTCAAATGGACATAACTCTTAAACGACAAACTTTTATTAAAAATCGATTTCACCATAATTTTCAGAATTTAATTCTCTTTAGTTTGTTATAAATCTTGTAAATTTTCGTCCAATCTTTTTTACATATTAAATGAGTCTTGATTTTCTCGAAATTTTTGGCATTTTCGACCCTCATAACGGCTGAGTTACAAAAAACATAAAACATGAAAGTTATAGAGTTTAGTGCACTTTTTACACAGGTTTTTGAATCACGGAAAACCGACCTAAAATGAGTGAATATCACATTTTTAAAATGGTGTTTTAGTCATATTTTATGAACACAAGATGTTTGATGAAATGCGATTTTTATTGTAAAACTAGATGTACATGCACTAGTTTTGTACCTTAATGCACCATTTCTTACACATTTTTTGTAAGATTCAAAAATCCAATTTTTGCAGATTTTCTAATTTCAATTTTATATTGGTCAAAATTACGGTAAAAACACAATGAAACAACAATGAGTACATTTTTGTAAAAAAAATAACAATTAGAAGAGATAACTTTTTGGATCTCATATGAATAAAATGATTAATGGTGCATTGTGGTACAAAAACTTGTGCATTTACATCTAGTTTTACAATAAAAATCTCACGGAGGCATTTCATCAAACATTTTGTCTGGATAAAATATGACCAAAATACCATTTTAAAATTGTGATATCTCACTCATTTTACGTCGGTTTTGCGTGATTCAAATTTTTTTGTAAATCGTAGAATACACTCTACAACTTTCATGTTTTAAGTTTTGCGTAATTCAACCGTTATGAGGGTCAAATATATAGTCGAAAATGCCAAAAATTTCAAGAAAATCAAGACCTACTTAACATGTGAAAAAAGTTGAACGAAAATTGACAAGATTGATAACATATTAAAGAGAATTAAAATCTTTAAATAATTGTGAAATCGGATTTTAATAAAAGTTTATCGTTTAAAAGTTATGTACATTTGAATTTTGATGTGGTTTTTCGAAAACGGGTCAAATGACCATTTTACTCCTTGAACTTTTTGAATTGTGTGTTTTTGTCAATGAACAATAATTTTAAGGAGGAATTGCATATATGTACATCCTTCTAAAGACTAAAAATTGCATGTATATCCAACTTGAAATTAAATTTGTATATATATCCTTCTTAAACACAAAAATTGTCATATATATATCCAAATAGTTATTTAATTTATTTTTAAAAGTGAAAAATACATGATAGTTGTAATTTAAATTTAAAATGACAATTATACCCTTGAGTTTATGATAAATCTTTAAACCCATCGTATTCCCATCTCAACAAACATATTTTTGCTAATCACTCTAAATTGAGTGGGCAAACAAATTGTAATTGTTTTGTTCTTGCTTTTACTTGATTGTATATTTCCCATTGTTGAATTATAATTCTTTCTAACCGTCTAAATCATAGTGCATAAGCCGACCCGACCAACGATTATTTACTACCCACTGATCTTGAATGAATTAAAACATAAATATTATAGGAGTCCACTTTAAACACCTCGTAATATTGTTTGATGTTTTATCAAATATTAACACTTATATGAAGTAATGCTTAAGGATATATGCTTGAATGAATTAAGTGTGCGTTTGGTATGCTGCCATGAATGACAATGAATAATACTAGTAGTTTATAGTAGTGCTGGGTCCCTCACCTATGAAAGATCCATACCTAGCTCTCTTGATATATGTGGAGTATAGATTATATCTATCATTCATTACTATAGTGGTGGGCCCCCTCATCTTAAACAAATACATCTAATCACTTTCATAGTAATAGTCTCATTCTCATACTGGGATACCAAACGCACTATAAGACTTGAAACATCGGGTCTTAAGTGCTAGAAAAAAAAATTAAAACATACTTTTCATGTGATTCCAAGAAATAATTAAGCATATGATCTTTATTGAAAATTTATGGGATACAATATTTGCGTTAGGCGTTTGATGATGTTGTTATTTTATTATTTTTTTATTTATTTTTATTTTTTTTTAAAGAATTGTTAGATGGATATTTGTAATTATGAGTAGAGCTGGCAAATTGGGTACCTGTTAAGACCTGTTAAGGGAAAAAATGTACTATGCAATTTTTTTATTTTTTAAAATAATTGTTTTTAGTATTCTAGGGTTCAATATTTAACTTATTTGATACATAAAACGCTTATCTGTCATACTCAAACCACCAAAGCCAAGTGTTAAACGAGTCGTTTTCATGTTTGAAACTTATGTTATTCGCGCGCTCCGAACCTGTTAAGACCTGTTAAGACACGATTTGCCAGCTCTAATTATGAGAAATGATAATAATAATGGTAAAATAGTAATTTTGTATTTAAATTATAATTATTGGGTTTTAAATGTGTATAGAATAACAATGGGGGAATTGCATATATATCCTTCCAAAACCTCGTAATTGAATATATATCTAACCAAAACTCATAATTGAATATATATATCCTTCTAAAGCATTAAAATTGTCAAATATATTCAACTAAAACTCATAATTGCATATATATCCTTTCAAAGGCTTAAAATTATCAAATATATCCAAATGATTATTTTAAATATATTTAATAGAAAAAAATGTCTAATAATTATAATTGATATATAAAATGACGATTATACTTTTTTTTTTTTTAATTACAAAATATCCTTTTATTGGTTTGAATTTTATTATGTCATTTGATCTATATATATAGGAGTTTACATTTAGATGGAACAATGGATGGTGCTGTTGATATATTTTTATTTAAGATTCGTTGATACCGAACACGGTTGAGTCGCCAAAAATGGTTGCTCTTTCTTTTCTTAAAAAATAGTTAAAATGATATTTTGTAATTGTAAAAAAAATAATCATAAGAATAAGGGTATAACCGTCATTTTATATATTAATTTTAATTGTTAGACATTTTTTTATTAAATACGTTTAAAATAATCATTTGGATATATTTGACAATTTTAAGGCTTTGGAAAGATATATATGCAATATGAGTTTTGGTTGGATATATATGCAATTATGAGGTTTTGGAGGGATATATATGCAATTTCCCGAATAACAATTTGGATATAGATGACAATTTTTGTATTTATGATTTACGAAGTATATATACGCAATCATAAGTTTACGTTGGATATATACGCAATTATCAATCTTTGAAGTGATATATATGCAATTTCACTTAATTTTAATAAATGGTTATTGGAATTATTCCAACCCAAATCCGACCCGCCACCAATATTAATAAAGAAACACGCGTAGAAAACTTGGAAAAAAGGTAAAAGAATAATAAAACCAACCCTTGACGCTGTCTTTATTCCACACACCTTGTTTCACACGGCCGTTAACCTAACTTCACCAAAAATTCCCCCAAAAAAAAAACCAAACCCTAACAATCTTTTACCAAATTTTTATAAAAATCATCAAAACACATCAACGGCAAGCTTCCCATCCGGAAGCATGTCACCAAAAACCCTAATTCTCATAATCACCATCATCACAATCACCTTAACAACCGTTAAATCTGATGATGATCCTGGTTTTATTAAACTACCAGGAACAACAACCAGCTCTGTATGTGGAGATTCCTTAAACGCTGGATCATGTCCTGTCAAGTGTTTTAGAGCGTCCCCTGTTTGTGGAGTTGATAATGTGACTTATTGGTGTGGGTGTAGTGAGGCGATATGTGCCGGTGTTGATGTTGCGAAAGCCGGGTTTTGTGAATTTGGAGATGGTGGGAGTGGGGCTGGTTCTGGGCAGGCTTTGCTTTTGGTTCATATTGTTTGGCTTGTTTTGCTCGGGTTTTTCGTCTTGTTTGGATTTCTTTGATTGAGGATTCTTTTATTACGTGTATGTAGCTTGTTTATTATTGCGTCGATTTTTATTGTATATGGAGATGACTGATTCTTTTTATGACATGTACTATTCTTCGAGATCGTTTAATGAAAAGAGCCTTTTTTATGTTTTGGTTTTCTTTGTTGTTGGTTAGATTCAGAATTGTGTATAGCTTGATGTGTTTGTTTAGGTAAGTATGATGGAAGAGATGTAGATAGGGAAAAGTTAAGACGATTGTTGGTAAGTTATGTTTGTGTTTAAACGAAAACTACCCCTACCCTGCTATGTCTTTGGTTTCATTAGCCCTGCGAATAACGCCAATGTAAGTATCGAGTAGTGTTCAATGAAGGAAACTGTCTCTTAGTTTTACTATTACATCTAAGATGCAATCATGCAACAAATTGTTTGTGGTTTTGGGATGTCGGTGGAATATTTTGGTTCTAATGCTCGTTATGCCGGCTTTGCTTCCTTTTAAAACTGCAAGACTAGGTAAGATGTTGTGTCAAGTATGGAATGCAGGCCTGGTTTTGTATAAGCTAACTGGTCTATTTTTCTCCCCTTTGGTTTCCATTTCATTCCTTTTTGTTGCTTTGACGGGTCGGATTTTTGTTCATTATTCCATTTTCTTTTTTAAAAATTTACTATAAATTTGTTGAGGCTAAGATTTCTTGGTGGTTATTGTAATCTACCCAACCCGGTCAATGTGACCTTGGCCAGTTCAGTAGAATGGTTATGCTTATTAGTTGGGAAAAGATTGTATTTCATGTTACAACCGGAAGGAGAAGATGTTTTCCCATAATACCATGATTAGGACTTGTCAGCTGAGTTTAATGAAACTAATCCACCTCGTATGACATCAAACCTACATAGCAATGTGAAGTAGTGGTAGCGAACACTGAAGTGCAAATTGAGAAGTTAACACATGGACTCTGTAGAGACTAGAGTGTAGATAGAACTCCAAGAGTGTGTGTCCACAAATCATAAAACAGATGCATATTTCTATTTTCTCTTTGTGTTAAGCAAAGACATTCTGTAACGATGACACTGCAATCACAACCCAGACTTTTGCAGTTTCGTTAATAGCTTTTTGCTATAGCAGACTAACTTAATGCAGTCTATCTCCAAGTTGTAACTTGAATCAACCAGAACATAAGTAATACGCGACATCCTTATCCAATATTTTAAGTCTGATGTTCCCTCCAAAAGTGGAAGAACCATAAGTATCAGCTGGGTGTATGGGTGTTGGCCTGAATTTCATTAAGTAATTCTGACAGCTTTAGGTTACTGATTATTGTAAATGTATCTAACTCATTTTTTTAAATGCGTCTTCATCGTTTAGATTCAGATATAAGAAAACGTTGGATATTTGCTTCTTCTTTCAACAACAAATATGAGGTGAAAATCTTGGGTCACAAGGTCCGCTATCGTATAAGGAAACTGATGTGGTTTATTAAGCGGAATGAGGCAAGATGCCTTCCCATAACTAAAGACACCTTTACAACAATTGAACTTAAAACAACTAAACAATTAAATGAAACTAGCCATCTGCTGTATTTTGAAACCTTATTTTATTTTTTTATTTTTTTGAAACTATTGCTTTTGATTCTTTCGCAAAATGGATTTTTTTTCAACCCTGCTTCAAATGTTGATAGCCAACTTTAGAGATAAAACCGTTAGAAAATCGCAGCCACCACACAAACTTCTAGGAAGGTTCAGGTCATTACAACGTTTCCTCAAAGAGGAGGTGCCCCAAACCACCAGTCAAAAGCCAAAGGCCAGAGGCATAATTTTGTTTTAACTCAGACACGAAATCAATATCGGGAGGGACATTAATCTCAATAGAAGTGCTTGCGAACGGATAGATTAATAAACTTTAACAAGGTAGCAAACCGTAAATAAAATATATCTGTAGCATCAAGAAATGAACGAAAATCCTCTTATCCCTATATATTGATCTCTGTTCAGACTCCAGCAAGAGAATGTCTAATTGTTTTTTAAGTTCACATAAGAGGTCTTAATGACGGAGTTATATAGTCAAACTAAACATGGAATAATCTGTTAATTACAAGTATATGAAGAAGCATGTAGCACAATTTACTGCTTCTAATCTGCAATCAGAAAGGCTTCACTTCTTGGCTGCCTGCTGATTGTTGAACAGCCAGGATTCACTACAAAATGCTATTATTCACTTCTTTGGCGCCTGTGAAAGTGCTTGCTATTAGTTCATGTTCTATGTTCTTGTCAGTTTTTGAACCAGCGTCTTAGACTGACCTTTTAAGGATTGGATTACTTGTGGCACATAAAACCGGGTGATGCGATACGTACAGCAACCAATACAATATTGGAATGATTAGTTAACTGACATTGAACATCCATGAGTTTATGTGTTTACTTCAGACACTTGTTTTGTTATTGCAATTACCCTGAAACAAAATATAAAAGAACAATTTAAACTGTTTATCAATAAAATATATATTGAAAGTGAATATGAACGGCAAAAATCACAAGATAGATGAAATACAATAGCTACAAAAAGATTCAACGTTTATAAAAGTGAAGGGAAACAGTTCAAGCACAAACAGATGATCAAATCCCTAATGAGTAATAGAACTCCTACTTGAAAGCATCTACAACTTAATCGCATCTATGTCCTCACACGAGCATTAGGTTACAAGCGCAAGTTATGCCACTCTCAACCTATTATCAGTTGCACAACACTACAACAGCGTACAGAAAGACCAGTAAAGGTAAAACCAAGTACGTCTCACACTTGACAAAAAAGTTATTAAAACCCTAACATAGTTTTGCATTGACTTGAGTCAGGGATGTTTGATGGGAAAACAACATTTTCTTTGATATTTCGGGCCTTTAGGTGAGACATCTAGTCGAACAGGATACATAACTACGATTCACTCTTAACGAAAATAGCAAAGTATCATGGTACAAACAGATGTCAATTTCATATATTACTTTGGCCGGCCGGAGGGACGGAATATGGGTATTTTGGCAATCTGCAGTTAACCAAGCTTGGAGTCATTTGGGTCCTGCCAGCCAGGAAACCTGATCATTATGATAGTATGCATTTCTCTCAGTGCCCTACTTCTGTTGTATTTGTTAATTACAACATTTTGGTCAAGATATGAGCTACGAAACCTTAATCGTCAACTGTTTGAATTGAAGACGAATCAGTGATGCAGAACATTAAATGGTTCACCAAAAGTCCTGATAAAAAGGCAAATTTTCTCCACACCTCAAATCTATGCAATTAGATTTTAGCGTTCCCACTTAAATGTATTGGTTCCAAAACAAGGAAAAGAAAATGAAAATAATTCACACTGAAAACAAAAGAACATGAGCTGCTTGCTCATTAAAGGCACAACACTAACTTGCATATTCAAGTAACAAACATTATGAATACATACAAACAGAGCAATTAAGTTATCAAAGCAACAACAATTTGCATTCACGACCTATATTATTAGTATATCACCATCTTGACCTATGTATATACGTTTCATTACTTTCCATAACTGTGACATATCAAAGAGCTAACACTATCTTGAACGGTAAATATATCTCTATCTCCATATAAAGAGAGAAAATAGCATCTTTACAGCATATTTTTTCTCTCGAGTTTTTATCTCTGACCATTGACTCAAAAAACACATTCTCTGTACTAGATTAGTCTGAATCAAGAGCTAATAAACCACAATTCTTATCAATTACAATTATCAATGATACGATACTCATAGTTAATAAAAGAATTGAAGAAAGTAGCACAATAAGTTGCTTGTAACCCTGCAATTACAAAGGCTTCACCTATTGGCCACCTGCTAACTGTTGGAAGTCATGGATTCGCAACATAAAGTATTCACTTCCATCTTCTAAACAGATGTACCATTAGACATTGCAAATCAAATTTTGGTCTTTGTACATTGTTCAACTTTATGCAGATTTATAAGCCTTAAAGAAAAATACTGGTAACAAAAACAATAGTACTACATTTTCACATGGGAAGTAGTAGAATCTACATAGAAATATGGAAGGACTGAAGAAGCATGCCAGCTTTTTTGTCAATAGAAAAGTAAAGTTAAAGTACCTGTCAGGCAAAGGATCTTCAGCAAATCTTATCTCCAGGAGCTAAGCCTGTGACGAGAAAGAGAAACAGCACCTGAGATAGAGAATCATGCAACAAGCATGCACTTCTAATTTTTACGGAAACATAATGCATTTTAATAACATATGTACCTGTCAGGCAACTCAGGTAAACTTCTACACCAAATCAATGATAACGGGGAGGCGACATGCAGTTCTGTCCTCCTCATAGTAATTACCATAAGTCATCGAGTAATACCTAAATGATTACATATTCCAAAAACATACTATAAGCTGTACAAGCAAAGTGCATTAGTATATCATCCTTCCATTAATTTCACGAATCAACAACTTAGAATTACCAGCAACACGCCTACTTTCATTAACAATATAACTACATAGCTCATGCTTAGGTGCTGGGCATAAGCTTTTTAACTCAACTAACGGATCGTTTACCACATATTTACTATAAATCTCCCTTGCAGGCTGCACATGATTCCACCAAAAGTCCGATAATGCCATCTTTAACAAGTTCCAATACTCTACATCCCTATATATCCTAATTAAACTACTCCCTTTAGGAGTCCAAACATAAAAATCCATCCAATCTCGATCCAATATTTCCATCAATCCTTGAGCTTGTGGAACGCAATTATACGGTATGCTAGACCACGGGTATCCCTTTCTCATGTCACCCTTATAAAACGGGCATTTTATTTCCAACACCCCTTTATACGGCAAACCATAAAAATTCTTGTCAATTACCCCATCAGGAGAAGCTGCAAGCCAATCGTCTTCTTCATTATATTTCCCACTAATTTGGAATTCAGGGAACATAATGGGATTTCCAGTTATTAGTTTATATCTTTCGAGTGCTTCTTCTTCTTTAATGTTATTCCAGGAAGTTGCTAGGTTTCCGGTGAACGGCTCAACAGCACCGATCTTTTCTTGCCAGAGCTGAACCCTTCGGTTGGGCCAAAAGCCGATAGCGTGTGCAAAAGTGCTAGCAGTTAGTTTATATCTTCGTTGTTCTTGCCAGTTTTTGAACCAGTGTCTTAGACTGGCTGATTCAAGAATAGGATGACTTATGGTAGATAAAAACCGGGTAGTGCAATACGTAAAACAGCCATGCCGACATTGACTTGCTAATAGCATGAGCTTATGTCCTTAATGTTGATGCTTAAGTTGTTCTTGTGATCACCCTGAAACCAAAAATAGATGAACATAAGGGTCAGCATGGCTCTATTTTGACTCAGCTTTTGCTTAAAACCGACACCAAACATAAAAAAGTTCAGGTTTTGGTTATTAGACTGTTTAATTTTCAGTTATATTTGGTTTCTCTACGTTTGGGTTATTCTCAAGTTGGGAGTTTTCAGCCTTCCAAATCCATATTTGATTGAAAACTGAACACTAAAAACGTTGCATAAAGAAGCACAGCCATACAAATCAAAAAAATACACATAATCATGATTCATGACCATTGTCCATTAACACGAACTCGTTTCGTCAAAATGACCCTATCAAGAAACAACCCCATTTTCTCAATAACGCATTTCGGTTCATAGTTTATACATACTTTAGTCTCTAATCTTATGCTAAAACCAAACAGAAGCATATATTTCCATTTGTCCACCGGTTTTTCATTCGGTTTCCGTTTGGAGGTTTCAGGGTTCAGGTATAATTTTGTGCACACCTCTAGATGCACATAGTTGATAAATACCAAAATTAAAGTGACAATGTGTGAAGCAATATGCAAAGGTGAATCCAAATGCAAATATAAGAAGAATAATAATTTAGTTTAGGTGAGGCATTTAGTCGAACACCTGGGACACACAACTCCAACAAGGCATAAATTTAGCATATATTCAACTTAACAGACACTAATAAGAACTTGTAAATTGAAATACCAAGTTCTTAATTTGAATAATAACTTGAAGGGCAAAGTAATTTGTATAATTCATAAAGATATTGAGAGTTGAAAACTTGCCATTAAGAAACTCGTGACTGTGATGAATGGACGATATGCGGCGGACCAACCACCCGTCTCTCACTCGTTCTGTTCAAGGAAACCAGAAACCTTGCATTTCTTTTATCAAAAATGGAGTAACATAAATTTACTTGTTATTTGGTCAAATAAATTACAGTATTTATTGTTAACCTAATATGGGTTGGAATAGGGTGGGTTAATTATTGGTTTATTATGTCTCAAAGCCCGGTTGTTTGATAAAATAGATAGGGGAGTTCCGAACCAGCAGAAATATAATTTAGTGCTGAATGAATCAAAAGTACTGAAAGGTTCCAAGATCTTGAATGAGTTTTGTTCTGAATCAAAATGAACGTTTGAATACTACTCTGAATAACACTCTGAATGATTTAAAATTACTATTTTATCCTTCATACGCATTTAATGAAAAATAAAATTTAACTAACTAATAAATGTCTAAAATAAAATAAAAAATTAGTTTTGTGAAAGAAAAAAATGTTAACAATTAACATGACGTTCAATCAAATTCTAAACAATAATCTGCATATATTGTGTTTGTGGATTGGGCTATAAAATAAAGTTTTCAATATATATTAACATCATATAAATTATAAAGATACGAGTTTAACAAATGAGGGTGTCATTTATCAAAAAAGAAAAGAAAGAAAATGATAAAATAGGGACATGAGGGAGCTTTGAATCACTTTGCATGAATTGGGGCCTGAAATGATTTTGGACTTCAAGATTGGTACAGCGCCACTTATTTCTTTTATCAAACAAGAGTCCACTTACCGATCCAGATTTTTGCCCCTAAATCGTACAATTCAAAGGCTATCAAACAGCCCCTACTCTCCCAGGAAATAAGTGGATCTAACATCTTTAAAAATACTAAAAGACTCAGACGTAAAACTTTTAGCGACAACATTTTTTACTTTCACTGACAACAACTTTTGTTGACTTTGACTTTACCATTTGGCGGAGTCTTAACGACTACAAGCCGTTACTAAATGTCAAATATGTCGCCGATAAAAGTTTTGGTAAAAGACGGAGCCAAGAATGCTATTATCTTGTCGTGTTGCGTGCATTTAACGACGATATCTGTCGTCGTTAAAAATCTCCTATCGTGAGAAGTCAAAAATGGCGTAGTGGAAGTCAAATAGTGCGATTATCTAACATTTTTGGATAGGGCAAATGACAAAAAAATGCATCGAAGTTGACATTTTTTTCTGATTGTGTGTAGCCAACTATTTTTTTACTTATTGTGTGTACTGAACTTTCAAATTTCGATCATTGTGTATATTTTGTGAGTATTCTGCCATATAAAATGACCATTTTACCCTTCAAAATCTGAAAAAATTAAGGGTAAAATGGTCACAAAATACACACAATGACCGAAATTTGAAAGTTCAGTACATACAATAAGAAAAAAAATAGTTGGCTACACACAATCAGAAAAAGTGTAAACTTCGATGATTTTTTTGTCATTTGCCCTTTTGGATATCGTATGGACGTTTTGCTATTTTCACCAAATCACATGAACCATTTGTGTAGCTCTGCATCCACGATCATACATCTTTTTAAACGTCTACAAATGTATTATTTTATGTCAAATCGTCAAATCATAGACCCTTTTGTTTATGGACCTATAAGCACTCTGTATGAAATCTTAAAGCTTTTATATAACTCAAATGCAGTTAATTATTAAGATGTTCAAGACCTTTAGATAACTTATCCTTGTCACATAAACACATAAACAAAACCTCATTATGGATGAAATAGAAAAGTTTTTCATAGTTCTTAAACCTTTTTATTTTATTTTATTTTTTCTCTCCCCATTGTAAATCCGCTTATGTCACAACTAATATTTCAATGTAAATCTACGGTTCATCTTTTCCACAACTGATATGGCATACGAAATGGCTCTTGGTAGCTGGACGTTATTATTAAATGGTTTGAATCTCTCAAGATTATATCATATTACTGTTTTTGTTACCATCATCCATATGACAACATCTATTTTTTCGCTCACTAACCACAAGTGAATATCAAGACAAATTTCAATATTGAGGGGAAAAAGTTAATGCTAATTGCTAGTTTAGTTAATTAAGCTTCAAAATGCAATAAGAATAAGAAATACATATATTTTGAAGAAAAAGTAAAACCAAAACACTATTACTTATAGGTATTAATGTAGATATGAATCTCAGGCGAGTTAAGTGCAATGTAACAGTAAATCAACTCCTCAACATCGTTCCAATCTTGAACTTTGACATATCGAAGCAATTACTATCCGCAAAACCCCACGAACATCCTCCGGTAAACTTGCTGAAAAGCTCACCCGCTCTATACTTTTCTTCTTTGCATTCTTGTTAAGTTATTCAGATTACATGACCCTTGCTTTATGTTGCATGTCAATCATACGGCTATGTTAAAAAAGAAAAACGTAAAACTTAATTCATATTGCAGATATCATAATTTTTTGCTTTTTATGAGTTATTAGCTAGTAGACATTTGGGCTTATCAGACATTGTAAATTTGTGATTCAACATCAATTACAGTACCATTTAAGAGTTTGACTTTACTTGTCAAACTCAACTGGCTTGTGATTTGTAAAAACCAATTTAGTATTGACTATGTACACTTTTTTTTAAGATGATATATAGCACAAATTCTTCATTTATTCCATATCATAAACACATAATGATTACATAGTTACAAATCTTTTATATAATAAAACAAAACCCCTATTAGGAATTTTTCATTTCAAAAAAATTGGAACCATACTTTATTTAGTAATAATTTTATTTAAAATAAAAGATTATTTTCTTATTAGGTAACATTTTATATTTATCCATAACACAAGTAGAAGATAAATACAAAAAATATAGATAAGATATTTAAAAAAAAATTATTTTCTTATTAGGTAACATTTTATATTTATCCACAACACAAGTAGAAGATAAATACAAAAAATATAGATAAGATGCAATTAACAATAGGATAAAAATTTTAAATGATTATTTAAAAAAAAAGAAAAAGAAAAGAAAAAACCCGCGCGTGCGCGGGCATTATAACTAGTAAAAGGTACAGTACAACATTATTTAGCAAATGTTGCCCAACATATACATGATCAATGGATCAAAGACAAAAAAGTAAACATAATTACATAAGTAATGTACGATATATAATTACCCTCCAATCATAGACATTGTCTTGCTAAGTTGAAATTTTTTGTGTCTCGACTCAATGAAATCCGCAGCTTCTGCATCTATATCCTCTTCGTATTGCATGAACCCGTTTTTGTTCTTGTTCTTACGTTCATAGTAGTTTATGATATTGGTGTTTACTTGACATTCGTCTGGGATTCTTTTGAAACCATTACCAACAAAATAGATATCAGAATAAGGAGGCACGTTGTGTAACTTGTGTGGTATATCTTTGAGTTTTTTCTTCAAGGAACCAAGATTGTGGTGATTGTGATTGTGATGAGTGTTTGACATGTTGATGGATTTAGTTGCAAATGGTTGTTTGATGTGATAGATGAAGTTAAGTTTATCTTGGAGCTAGTATTTATATACAAGTTCATGATGGGATGTGCTCATAAGAGGGCGTAAAGCAGCCATGGAATCAGATTCCTTTGATTATTTTGAAGCTATCAATTGATATGTCTGTCACATGTACATTACATTCGGCCTCCTTTTGTCGACTATGCAAGTATATCCTCTTAGCCATTTTGGAAACTCTAACATGATGGCCAAGTGTTGCGGCTGCCAACCTTTCGAATCGTCAAATAAGTTAGAAGCTTAAGCTTATTTGTTTATTAGGGATCTCTAACTTTAACTTTTCTAGAATATATGTGGTTCATTGGAATGGTTTTTGTTTTTCTTTTATATCAGTGACTTAACATATATTGCAACTTCAAAAAATATAAAAGTGATGTGTTATTGCACGTGGTATATCTTTTGGAACTTCTTTAGAAATATATGTTTTAATCACATCACCTTCCGACTTTGAATAAAGAGTTTTTTTTGGAAAGACAACAATATATTAACACCACAAACAAAATGATACAAACAAACAATATTGCTCCTCTCCAAACAAGACGATTAAAGAGAAGGAACCTAACCCATTAGCACCAAACAAAAATAACACCTATCCCATGATTCATCATACGACAAAACCACAAGGAAGTCACTTTGTTGGAATATAGGAACATGGACGAAGGACCCCCCCAAGGACTTGCATACCCTTCAATGCTGTAATGCATATATCAGATTATTAGTAACCACAGACAATACATGAGAGAATCTGACACACAACACTGTAACAGAACCTGATACGCAATTTCTTTTATCTGCATAACAGCTAACTGCAGATAAATGATCACGAACAGAGATCCAGACTGTAAATTATATCTGACACTTCAGAGGATTAATTAACCATTGCTTCCAATCCATGCTTTTATATTTATTCGATGTTCAAACTATCCACTCGCAACTTTTTAATTGAATATCTTGCACGATTTTATTAGTACTTGCCACTTTTTTACCAAACACACTAGCCTTCCTTTCTTTCCAAATGTAGTAACCGGATGTCCAAATAACCGCTTGCCACACACGAGATAGAAAATTGGGATGATGAGAACGCTAATGGGATTGGAACAAGTAGTTTGGAATAGTGAGTCATGAAAGATGGGACTACTTGGTCCTAACTTTGTTCCAATCTCAGTGGATTCTAGAATTAAGGTCTGTTTGTGGTACGTGAGGATGATAAGACTGTAGTTGAAGTATGGAACGCATTTCAGTATAAGGAAATGTAGTCTGTATCTTTGTGATTTTTAAAGGAGGAGAGGTGCTGCTTTATTCTGATAATCCCTGTTTGTAGAAATTGCCTTTGTCAGTAATATGAATTTTTTGATAGTATTTGAAATTGTAATTGATAGGAATGAGATGAATGAGATTGTAACTGATATGAATGCATAATCATTCTAAAAACATCTTCAAATATAAGAATGTCATTTGAATTTTGGAACTTATGTGAAGTTACAATTGACATTCAAAGTAAAGATTGTTTCAAAGGCTTTGAACTTTTTAAATATTTTCTTATTGTTCACATGCTGGTTTTGCTATCATCATGATCAGCCTTATATCATCTTTGTTTCCGCTCATTCTCTACAAAATTTGCAAAAGTCGAAACTGAATAATAAGAGATAGATTCAATATCGAGAGGGAGAAAGTTACAAATGCTAGCTAATTTAGTTAATTAACTTCCAAAATACAAGAAGAAATACATATTGAAAAAGAAAATTGAAACCAAAACACTATTACTTATACGTAGGATCACGTTTGTTGTCTAAAGGAGAAGCTAAACTAAGGAAAGCATCCTTAATGTAGATATGAATTTCAGGCGAGTTAAGAGCGATATAACAGTATATCAACTCCTCAACATCATTCCAATCTTGAACTTTCACATATCGAAGCATCTCCACTATCGATTTCCTTATGTCCACAAAAGGATCAGAAGAGTATTTTACTGCACAATTACTATCCGCAAAAACCCCACGAACATCCTCCGGTAAACTTGCTGAAAAGCTCACCCGCTCTATTCTTTTCTTCTTTGCATTCTTGTTAAGCTCTTCAAGATTCATTGTAATGGAATATTGGAGATAAGGTAAGGTGTGTGCAATGGACCCTTGTGGTTGACACATATATAGGAAAGATGCAAGGCAAGACAAGCATGAATGGGAGCCCTTGGTATGTAGTTAATGAAGAGACAAGCCATAATCATGATGATGTGATTTGTTTGTGGATATCGTGATGCACAGGCATCTCCAACCATATCGAATTGTTGCCTTAAATGATGAAGGGTTATTAGACAAATATGTTACTAAAGTTTGCCAAAATATTCACCTAAGTTATTAAAGTTTTTTTCGTTACAAAAAAGGTTACTCAAGTTAACGGTTATATGGGTTACTTAACGTTTAAAAAAGTGACATTCTTGTTACTACGAGGGTGGGCAACCAGATGATTTACCGGTTCGATCCCTTGTCCACGTCAGCACCATAGTTTAAAATGTTACAAGGAAGTTACTATAGTTTACGGGTTTATTGAATAGGTTACTGAACCTTAAAAAAAGTTAATATTCGTTGTTGTTGTGTTTTTATTTTATTTTATTTTATTATTATTATTTTTTTTTACGTAATTTTAATTATTTATTTTTTTATTTTTACATTTTTCTCCTTCGTACGTCTTTGTATATTGGCGTACGTTTCTATCCGTTTTTATACATTTATGTACGTTTTTCTCTCTTGTCGTACTTTCTTTACATTGTTTTACGTTTTTGTCCATTTTCGTACGTTTCTGTATACTTTCGTCCGTCTTTTTACGTATCTATCTGTTGTCGTACGTTTTTCTCCAGTTTCGTACGTTTTTGTCCATTTTTGTACGTTTTCATATGTTTTCGTATATTTTTATATGTTTTTTTACGTTTTCATAATTTTTTTTATTACATTTGTGTGCGCATTTATACGCTTGTGTATGTTTCATACGTCTTTTTATATTTTCATACTAGTTTTACGTTGTTCCGCACCTTTGTATGTTTTATACTTGTTATGTTTTATACGTTTTTATGTTTTATAGTTTTGTCTACTTTTATACGTTTGTATGTTTTCCGCTTTTTTATACGTTTGTATTGTTATAACATATAAAAACATAAAATTACTTCCAAAAACGTATTATAACGTCCAAAAACGTATAATAAAGCTCAAAAACGTTAAAAAAAATATACAAATGTGTGAAAAAGTGTAAAAACGTGTACAAAGACAAAAACGTAAGAAAGTGCATAAATCGTATATAACATATGAAAACGTATAATAATGTCCAAAAAATGTCAGTTAAAAAAAATAATAATAATATAAAAAAAATAAAATAAAAAAATAATAAAAAAAAACCCTGTAGTAGAAGGTTAAAACATAGAGAGTAACTTATATAACCGGTGACAAAACTTGAGTAACCTCTTTGTAACGAAAAAAACTTTAGTAACTTAGGTGAATATTTTGGCAAACTTCAGTAACATCTTTGTCTATTATCCCAATGATGAATGTGTGCAATAATACTTAGAAGTAATATCATTTCATCGTTGAGTTTAATTTGAAATAAATATTGAATATATGCAACATGACAAGATATATGCTGCATAGAGCGTTTGATATTAGCTAAAAATAATACTCCTTCCATCCTAAAATATATGTCAATATTTTCTTTTTTGTACTGTTCACTATTAAAAATAGATTGACAAGCTTTATCGATTTGAGATGCGATCCACTGAAAAATGGAACAAATTAAAAAGTCTAGAAAACATATCATCTAGTGTCACGTGTCCCCACTCACTCCCTCCTAGGGGTGGCAATCGAGTCGTGTTCGTGTTGACCTATTCGGGTTCGCGTGTTGGCGGGTTAGTATAACCTCTACCCAAACACGACTCATTTATTAATCGTGTCAAGAAACTCAACCCTAACCCACACCTGCATAACACGTGTAACCCATTTTTGACCCGTTTAACATGTTTAAATAAACAGGTCAAGTAGTGAATAATGTTGGTGGTTTGTTGATTTAACTAGTTTAAATGCAGAAATGATATAAGGATTTAAAATATGATAAAAGTAACATACAAATAACTATACGATAATTTTCTCAGTTATAATCGTCAATTTCTATGATATATGAGGTATAATCGTAATTCAATCGTATTAAGTACATAACACAATACATTTAATCTACATCGAACATAAAAAGGCGTGTTATATATTTTATTTTTAGAGTCTTATATACTTAAACGGGTTCACGGGTTGACCTGTTTAATATTTACTCAACCCAAACACAACCCATTTAATAAACGGGTTAGACGGGTTGACCTGTTTTTTACCCAAACATGTTTATCCTCAACCCAAACCTGTTTAACTTCGTGTCGAGTTCGTGTCGTTTATTGTGTCTTGTCGAGAATTGCCACCCCTACTCCCTCCCTTTTTTCTTATTAATTTTGGTTAGGGGGCATTTTGGTCCTTTTAAACCGTTTTTTATTTCACCCAAAAACTCAAACGTAAATAACTTTCAAACGATAAACTTTTATGAAAAACCGATTTCACCATAATTTTTAAAATTTGATTCTCTTTAATATGGTATGCATTATGATATCTGAATCGCAGTTTTTTAAGTTTTAAGTGGGTGTTGATTTTCTTGAAATTTTCAGCATTTTCGACTCTAATTTTGTCTAGTTTAAAGGTCGAATTTTGCAAAACTTAAAACACGAAAGTTGTAGCTTTTTAGCCATATTACCCAGAAGTTTGAATCCCTCAAATCTGATATGATAAGAGTGAGATATCGCACGTCAAAGATGAACAAAAACTGATGAACGTTATAAAAACTAACTGATGAACAATATCAAAAATTACTGATGAACGTTATTTTTTCGAAAACTGCTGAACATTATAAAAAAAAACTGATGAACGTTATAAAAAATAAATGATGAACAATATAAAAAATAATTGATAAACGTTATTTTTTTGAAAACTGTTATGTGCAACAGGACGTTATATGCAGCAAAGAGGTTTTGATATTAGCTAAACATAATACTCTTTCCATCCCATTGTCTAACATTTTCTTTTCATACTGTTCAAATTAATTGTTCACTATTAAAAATATATTGAAAAGCTTTGTCGATTTACCATATTACTTTTATTTGAAACTATTATTAAAAATTTAAATAAAATTAGTCAGAAGTGGTGCCGAGGTACAGAAACTATTAATTCTAAGATGCGTGAATATGTTGTGATACAAAGCTAAACTCAGTCAAGGATATTCCTAGGTAATTTATCCCTCAATATGACTTCTAAGAGTGGTCTTGTTACTTGCTTGGATGCATAGATCATTGCAAACAAATATCGAGTTAGAGGTCTGTTGCTAGCTTGTATGTTGTTATTATTGTGAGAGTATCTGTTTATCTTTTAAGCGGGGTGTAATGGTAAACCATATCTATTAGCGTCACATCAACGTCGCACAACATATAACCCACCAACTAACAGGCGTAGTGGTGACCACATAACCAAACACATAAATAAAAAAAAAGGGTGTGTTTTATGAAGTGATCTGCTCCACCGAACTAGTGCCAAATGGAGGAAGCACGCGCGGTGAATGGGTAGCTGTAATGGGGGATGGCGTGGTGGAGGTCTCAATTACGCCGGTCTTAGAAAAGTCAAAACCACGATGTGCGAAGTAAATGACAGTAATATTACGATCCGTGATTTTCTACTTGTTAATAAATAAATAAAATAATTATCTTTTAATGGTATAGAAGACCAGTCAACACAGCACCACTTGCCATCCTCTCATTCGTCACATCTTTTCCTTAATCGTTAAGACTCAAAAGTCACTTCCCACTTTTACCCTTCTTGTCCCCACATACTCTTTAACCCCACAGGGGCAATATCGTACAACATCCCATGTTCAGCCCACCAGAATATCCACTAGAATCATAACATAACGCGGGACCTTTAACAGTTTCACTTTATTATTATTATTATTATTTTGTTGATGAATCCTAGGTTCAAACATTATTGATCCTTAATTTTAAGAGTTGCTAATCATTAAACAAACAATGGATGTTTTACCTGTTCTTCCTGTGGGGTATCGGTTTAGACCAACTGATGAGGAACTGATTAATCATTATTTAAGGTTGAAGATTAATGGTCATCATGATGAGGTTACGTGTATTCGTGAGATTGATGTTTGTAAGAATGAGCCTTGGGATCTACCTGGTATGTTGGACCCTTTTTTGTTAGATATAGACGATTACCCGTGCATAGCGGCGATGGTTTAATTTGTTTGTGTAATTTTTTATATATATAGCGAAGAAAGTTAGTGGTTGAAATTGTATTAATTATTTAAATATATTATAGATTGCGTTGGCTTTTATAAGTAGTGGTATTTTAGTTGCTATTTTTTAAGTTTTTAAGTTTTAAGCAAATGTGTTTTCTCGTAATACAGATTGACATGCTATATGCTGTTTCGTTTTAGTTATTGTACTTTTTATTGGATTTACCTGGTATATATGTATGATCCCTATTGTTTTATTGTATTATATGACCTATAGGCTGTAAATGCTCAATGTTAGGTTTTGATAATATGTTTTATTTGCTGTTAGGACATTGTGAAAATGAAATATAGGAAAAGTAAAATGGTTGTGTTTAGTGAAATCATTTGGTTAACTTATGACAATTGTACTCAAACTTTTTGTTTAGTTACTTTTAGTAATATAATCACCAGTTAATAGTGATTTTCTATTTCTAAATAAATGTGGATTTGGACATGTTTTCTGGTTTTCCTAGAAAAAGTTTTATAAAAAAGGATTTTACTGTTTTATGAATCCATAGACATAGTGACATACAACAACATACCCAATCCCACCGCCATTCCTCTTCGACATAGCACCAAGCTTGGACAAGCAAACACGTTGCAACAGTTGTAGAAATATGTAATTGAAGTTATTTAGTTTACTGTTTTATGAATTATGCCATAGACATAGAAATATGTAATTGAAGTTATTTAGTTTATTGACCAAATTGTTACTTTCAGTTTATAACAAACATGATTTGGTTCTTGCTGGACTTGTTTCTGATGTGGGGCGCAATTTGGTTCTTGCTGACATTTATATTAATTAATGATATTTCCTCTGGTTCGACAAAAAAAAAAAAAAAAAAGAAAAGAAGAAGAAGAAAAAGTTACAACAATTGAAATCTTGCTCGATTGCTTATGTGTTGCATATAGATCATTAGGGGATAAGGTGACTTATTGTTTAAGCTGAATTTGATTGCAGATTTGTCGGTGATTGAGTCGATTGATAATGAGTGGTTCTTTTTCTGCCCTAAGGATCGTAAGTATCAGAATGGGGAGCGACTGAACCGGGCGACTGTAGCTGGGTACTGGAAAGCTACAGGGAAAGATAGGACGATCAAGACTAGTAGAGGGAGTCGTGTGATTGGGAGAAAGAAGACACTTGTGTTCTATATTGGTCGAGCTCCTAAAGGGGAGAGAACTCATTGGGTGATTCATGAGTATTGTCCTACTGAAAAGGAACTCGATGGAAGTCATCCTGGACAGGTATTTAACCTCATCAAGATATGAAATTGATGTGCATTTGTAACTATGATAAACAGATAAAGTATGCAAGTATTAAAGAACAAGACGTATACTTTTTTAGGTAGTAAATTGATGATGCTGCCATGTTGGTGATATATTAGTATGCAAATCCGAATCATTCATGTACATTGAATGTGCTAGGTTTGATCAAGGATCACTACCTTCAGTTAGTCATGCTTTGGAATGGAATAGTACATGAAAGTTAGAGGTGGAACTCTGAGCGAGTTGGGTTAAAATTGGTTTTAGTATGGTCAAAACTCAAAACAGATGGGTGGGGTTAAATAAATAAAGCAATGTAAAAAATGAAACTGTATCCGGTATCCAAGCTCCGTGGCAAGTCTGTGATTTTTATTAATCAGCGCTCTCAATATAGTTGCAAAAACAGTTTAAGTGCCATAGTAATCTAAGTTTCTTACTTTCTTAGTAAGTTTGTTTAGGAGGTTATATGCTTTTGACTACACACTTTCAATCAGTTTGACCCATTTCTTTTCCTTTTATATATTGCTGTAAGGTTACCCATTGGACCCATAAGCTATTAGTAAATCGATGGTTCCATTAGCTATTAGGGATGATGATTAGGTTTATTTAGGTCCGTATTCTATCTTGTTTCCTTTTCAAGTCTTGTATCCCTTATGAATAGAGGTTGTAAGTTGTAACCTCTTAATGAAATGTACATATATCTTCTTTGAGTCTGATTACAATAGCTAAATGGGTTGAAATTTGCCATTTCTAGAATTTGACAGCTAATAATATAAGGATAAACTATGCTAATAATATCTGTTGGACTCTAGTTTAGCTAAATGTCTAGCAATTAAGAGATCAGGGTTGACTATAGTTAACATAAGAAGTATTTTAGGTATTGCATTATAAACCTGTATGTATACATATCACACAAACACACAGCACACGATTGTGGGAAAGTAAATAAGGTGTAGAAAGAATATTTATTTTAACAATTGTTTGCTTCTGGTTGGATTTTCCCTTTGCAGAGCCCCTTTGTGCTTTGTCGTTTATTCAAGAAACATGATTGCAAAGATGAGAATATTGGGAGTTCGAATTTCAATGATGTCGATCAGAGCTCTGCGCGCTCTCCTTCTGTTGTGAAGTCATCTACCGAGGATCCTCAACCTTCAGTAAACGATAGTTGTGCAGTTGCAAGTTCTGATAAAACAAATGTCGACCCTCTGGATTATCTTGATTTTCCCCAGTTAGATTATAATTATAATATGGTATGTGAACTAGTCTATGTCTTAGGATTTGAAGTTGGTATATGTACTACTAATTTCTGATACTCTGAATTATTTAATGAACAGAAAGATCTACCAGACCATTTGGGTTCAAAAATGTTCTCGCCTACAAATTGTCAGTTGCAGCAATTAGAGTTTGGGTCTTCATATCATGCAATCAGCAACGAGCATAATGGAATGCAGTATCAGTACGAGACATTTTCTATGGATATGATGGAGTATTTGGACAAAATTATAGTTGATCCGTTTGAAGATACTGATTTTAAGGAAGATTGGGCTACTCAAAGTTCTATGCAAATGAATCAACATACAGATATTGATTCTAACATCGAGTCAAAGGGAGAAGCGGTCATAGAACAAAGCAGCAATGCAATGATAAGGACAACAATTCTGAAGCAAAAATTATAATAAAAACTCGCCAACTTCCACAGCTTCCTCCTCTCCCTTACCAAGGAATTGCAAACAGAAGAATTCGTATGCAGACCAAATTACAAGATGTGGGTGTATGGTTTCCTTTTAACTTCAAAACATGTCTGTCTTTTTATTTTATAAATGTTCATCTTACAATATCTGACTTCAAACTATATATGCACAGCCAAATGGTGAGACTGTGGATCAAGATTCGAGTATGGTTCAGGCAAAGAAGCAATCTTGGCTCAGCAGAGCTAAGACAGTGTTAACTTCACTACCAGCGGTGCTGGCTGTTACAGGCTTGTGTGCAGGAGTTGTTGCTTTGTGGAAAGGCATAAAAATTTGAATAAGTTAGGTGAGGTGTTGACTGTGGATAGTTTTAGGTGGTCAAACAGTTGTAAGTGATGACATAATGACTTGTATTTGTATTGTTATCTTTTTGTAGTTATGCAGTAGTGAAATGAAGCTCTATACGAGCCCTCTTGTTACTTCTTTAAAATCTTGCCTTTTGAGATCAGTAAGTCCATTATTTCACAAATTTGTTTTGGTACCTTCTATGGATGCTGTTTTCATAAAAGGTATATTGGTGGACCAGGAACTGATCTTTTCATACAGCATGACCTATACTGTTTTGCTTAGAAACTACTCTTTTAGCCATTGAAAATTTTCCGATGTTGAACAACTGAGGCCATATGTGTTTTCAAGTCATATTAATCATGAGGGGTAATGTGCAAATGAGGGGATTAATGTGTATCTGAAAATTTAACAGGATTTATGATTTGTCGTTGCTTTTAATTTCAGTAACATCATCTGACATAGGTGATCCCAACATCATGTATTATTCATATAATGAATTAGAATAGTCATTTCGTCATTTACTGATTACAAGATACATTAAGCTGTTAAATACTACCAACAACATATACTGGAAAATTCCCGGGTGATTTAGAAAACATTGTCGATGAAACAGTATGCCTGGTGACAAAGTTAAAAGGCGTTTGAAATTGCCTATTTAAGTACTTATCTGCTTAATAGTTCTGAGTGTTTGGATAAAAATTTCTCCCTTCATATTTGCTGCAATTTGAAATAAACAATTCTAGACACCCCCAGAGTCACTAATCACTATTACAAGATTCCTCTGCATCATGTTTATAATTAATACACATGTGTAAAGTTCTTAATATAAGATATTAAATTTAATAATTGTTTAGTCCATGTTGTTAAACTTTTCTTGTCTAAGCCTCCAAAACAAATAAAGAAAAAAGATAGAAAACAACGCAGAAAACAACAGAACTGCTTCATTAAAAATTATAAAGACATTGATTTATAATTTATGAAGACTTCATTAATATTTTATATAAGAGTTTTGATAGAACCACAAAAAAAGTCCCACAAAAACTTCCCACAAAATGATGTGTCAGGCAATGAGTGGCTTAATCAGAGAGAAGAGAGAGAAACTAAAAATTGTTTACAATACGATTAATTTTTATATCTGCACTACCATCCTTCTACTGTTATGGGTTTCAATCCCTTTGTCAATTCAAATAAATAAGGATGTTGAATACGGGTCANTTCCTATAATGAATTAGAATAGTCATTTTGTCATTTACTGATTACAAGATACTTTAAGCTGTTAAATACCAACAACATATACTGGAAAATTCCCGGGTGATTTGGAAATCATTGTCGATGAAACAGTATGCCTGGTGACAAAGTTAAAAGGCGTTTGGAATTGCCTATTTAAGTACTTATCTGCTTAATAGTTCTGAGTGTTTGGATAAAAAATTCTCCCTTCATATTTGCTGTAATTTGAAATAAACAATTCTAGACACCCTCAGAGTCACTAATCACTATTACAAGATTCCTCTGCATCATGTTTATAATTAATACACATGTGTAAAGTTCTTAATATAAGATATTAAATTTAATAATTTTTTAGTCCATGTTGTTAAACTTTTCTTGTCTAAGCCTCCAAAACAAATAAAGATAGAAAACAACGCAGAAAACAGCAGAACTGCTTCATTAAAAATTATAAAGACATTGATTTATAATTTATGAAGACTTCATTAATATTTTATATAACTTCTGATTTTAGCACCAAACTCTAATCATCTGCCACTAAAAATTGTTTACAATATGATTAATTTTTATATCTGCACTACCATCCTGCTACTGTTATGGGTTTCAATCCCTTTGTCAATTCAAATAAATAAGGATGTTGAATACGTGTCGACGCTTTTAAGTGCGGCAAAGCAAGATAAAGATTGGTTGATATCAATACGAAGGAATATACATGAGTACCCTGAACTTGGTTCTAAAGAGTATAAAACCAGTGATCTTATTCGAAATGAGCTAAATAAACTTAATATTTCTTATATATATCCACTTGCTCATACTGGTTTTGTTGCTCAAATTGGTACTGGTTTGCCTCCTGTGGTTGCTTTAAGAGCTGATATGGATGCGCTACCTTTGCAGGTATTGGTCGCTCTCTTTTTTTATTTTTTATTTTATTATTATTATTATTATTTTTTTCATGCTTATCTTTATATTGTCTTGAACTTTGATGTAATCTTTATAGAAAATCTAAAGTTCAAATGGGCGTTTTGACTTTGCATTTCGAAAGTGATTATGAGTAGGAATGAGATAATCACAAACAAATTGTTGCGGCTAGTCCTGATCTGATTATTCACAACTGATTATTTATATTAAGTCATAATCAGTTTTACTATATGCACAAATTAAAGTGATTATCTTTAACTTGGAAGCGCAATAATCAGATAAGCACTTTCAAAAATGCAATGCCAAACACCTCATTAATCATATAACAAAACTCGTAACAGTTTCAAAGTTTAAAGAACTTAAAATTCTCATCTTTACATTCTAACGGTGTCTGTTAGCATGAATGACTGTTAAAAATATTTAAGTATGTATGATGAAATAATGTAGGAGCTGGTTGAATGGGAGCATAAGAGTAAAAATGATGGTGTAATGCATGGATGTGGGCACGATGCTCATACGACTATGCTTCTTGGTGCTGCTAAGTTACTTAATCAGAGAAAGCACAATCTCAAGGTATGTCTTTATGTAATGAATATCTTTGCTTAAAGCAAACTTAAAAGATCTTTACATGATGGTTACTGAATCAATTTCACATAATGTCTGTAACACGTGTCACTAACAAAATGAACCCAATTCTTCAGAAGTTAAAGTAAAATGTGGCAGTTAGTTTTTGTTACATGCATACATACGGATATAGGTTTCTGAACAAATGATCATTGAGGGTACTATTACGCTTCCCTATCATTTTCCTAGTAGAGGTGGAATTTCTGACCTATATACTACTCGCAATGAATGTCTTGGTTTATTCTATGTTTGTTGCTAACTGGTTAAACGGGTAAATTGAAATTTGAAAAAAGTATCGGGAAACGTGGTAAGGGTCAAACAGACTGAGCAGGTTGAACGAGTCAAAGTCGACCAAAGTGTATCTCTAAGGCATATTTAGATGATTATCGAATTAATATAGTTTTGTAATCGTATTTAGCACATGAATCGTCTATAACAAAAAGAAAAGAATCAGGACAAGAATTGTTCCCGGTCCACCACACTGGACGTGTACAAACATAGTCGTTTCGACACATAACCATTAATCCAGAAGGTCATTACTCACTGAATGGTTTTCTATTTATTTGTTGTTTTAGGGAACTGTTCGCCTGATATTCCAACCTAATGAGGAGAGAGGTGCTGGCGCATCATATATGATAAAGGAAGGTGCTCTTGGTGGTGCCGAGGCAATATTTGGAATGCATGTTGATGTTACAATTCCCACAGGAACCATAGCTACCCTTCCAGGACCTATGATGGCTGCAGCATGCTTCTTTGTAGCCAGAATAGAAGGTAAAGGTGGTCATGCTGCTGAACCCCACAAAAGTGTAGACCCTGTACTTGCTGCATCATCTACGGTTTTGGCTTTACAACAACTGATCTCAAGAGAACTAGATCCTCTTCAAAGTCAAGTATGGTTAACCATGCTTCTTGTTTGCCCAACCAAAAAAAGAAAAAGAAAATTTAACAATTATTTCATCATTAAGTAGATGCATGTGATAATTGTGTTTTAAATCTATTGCGGGCAATTATGAATCCGGCCATAGCTACCACCCTTCACCAATAGGATAAGTTTTATAGATATAGGATAGTGAAACATGTAAAGAGCAGGCATTAATAATCACAGTACTGATTAGTGTGTTCCAAATATTCCATGAAAAGTAAATATAACAAATTAAAACGGTGATTGTATCCAGGTAGTTATGATTTTTATTTCAACTATATGGAAAACGTCACTCTTCTTTTCTTTTTTCATTTTCCAAGAGACTAAACGTACTGTAATCCAAAATATGATGACCCCTAGTACGAAATCACAAAAGAATAGCCAATTCTGGTTTGGTTTCTATATATCAAGTAACCATCTTATATTGCGTCACGAATAACCACATTTTAGAAATATTTTTATATAAGGTAGTTAGTAAGATAATAAGTTTGACGTCCTTGTGTCCATACAAACAGCAGCCACACCATCTTTTGACTGGTCACCAGGTTCCATTACCTTAAATTAAGTCTTTAATCAGTCTATTGAAACTACAATGCTTGTTTGTGGCCTATAATTGTTGGTCAGATAATATAGAAATCCGACCAAATTTGATTTTTATGTATGTCGTCTTACAAATTTAGGGAAGTTTGTTGTTCATTAAAGTTGACCATTGTTCTTATGCCTGATAAACACACAAGCTCAGAACCAGAAATTATGGATACATAGTTATATATGGTTACTACTTATAATAAGTTAATTTCATGACCAAAGGCCTCTTGGCCCAGCGGTATGTGAGTGACCCATCAACCTAGAGGTTGTGGGTTCAAGTCTTGTTAGAGACATGTGAGATATAATTTGTGAGATAGCTAGTGTAGGTTGAAAAAATTGCCGTTCCAAAAAAAAAAAAAAAAAAAAAAGTTAATTTCATGATTTTGGACATTTTACAGCTGTTTGCATGGACAAGATCTGTTAATTCATGCTAATATTTGAGAATTGGTGCAGGTGCTATCAGTTACCTATGTTAGGGGTGGTGGTGCGCTGAATGTTATTCCACCATATGTCGAACTAGGCGGAACACTCAGGAGTCTTACCACTGAAGGCATGCAACGTCTTCAGCAAAGAGTAAAAGAGGTATTTTCTATTTTCATGTTCATGTGTTAAATTAACGTGTATAAGATAATAGCATCCAAAAAATTAACGTGTAAAGATATGGTAATCCCTAGAGGCAAATATTAGGCTGGAAAACTTTATAAGCCTCTTGTTTCTGTCAGGTCGTTGAAGGACAGGCAGCAGTTCATAGATGTAAAGGTTCAGTTGACATGAAAGAAGATGAATTCCCCCCAAGTCCTGCCACCATTAATGACGAGACCTTAAACAAGCATGTGGACCAGGTAGGTTCAATGTTGCTCGGTCCTGAGAGTGTAACAATATTTAATAAGGTCATGACTAGTGAGGACTTCGCTTTCTATCAACAAGTTATCCCTGGAGTAATATTTAGAATAGGAATACGTAACGAGGGTATTGGATCAATTCACACCCAACACTCGCCTTATTTCTTTCTTGATGAAGATGTTCTTCCCACTGGAGCCGCATTACACACCGCCATTGCAGAGTCATATCTTAACGACCATCAACCCTCTTTTACAGTGTAAAAGGTACAGTATTTGTCCAATATGTGTATTGTATACCGACTTTGTTAATTTTCACACATGAAAAGGCTTAATCTTTAAAACAATTCGATGTGGTGCTAAACAATTCGACAGTTTTACAAAGTTTAAGCCTTTTATTAGCGTAAACAAATTGGTTCTACTTATCTAAAAAATAATTGGACCAATGTTTGTTATTTCAATTGTGACATATGTAATAAACTTGTTAGAACACCTTCACTTTACTATGTCTTGAAGATGACATAAATGTACATGTCAAGTCTTTTGTTCACAGTATTGTAGCTTTTAAACAATTAATCATGTCGTATTCCATCTTTTTAGCTCATCTTGATTGAAAGATGGGCAGATGCTATTTGTATTTTTGGGTCAGACAATAATGTCGACTAACAAATAATAATGCCCACATTATGGTAATGTAATTTTAACTTCTTATTCCAATTATCTGGTCCCCACATTAAGTGTTAACTTAGAGTATCATTCATGCAAAGGAGCAATTATCTTGGTTCAGCAAGGCTAAGTCAGTGTTAACTTCAGTATCAGCAGTGATGGTTGCTACAGGCTTGTGTGCAGGAGTTTTGGTGTTCTGGAAGAGCATATAGAAATGAAGAAGTTGAGTAGGGTGTTAAGTGTGTTTGAATTCGAATAGTTTTTAGCTGGTAAAACAGTTGATCTAAGGATATAGAGAGACTTAAATTTGTATAATCATATTGATATCTCTTCGCTAGTTATGCAGTACGTAGTGAAATGAAGCTCTATACTAGCTTTCTTGCTTCCTTCTAAAATCATGCCTTTTGAGTTCAGAAGGTTATTAATTGACTAGGAAGTGATCTTTTAATACAACACAAGCTGTGTTGTCATACGGTTAAGAAATTAACCTCTCTTGTTTAGTCATTTAGCCTAACATCTCTCGTTTACTGTGTAGGGAGAGAATTACGCGACAAGATTGGAAACTCTGAAAGAAGAAGAAGTTGAGGAAAATGATTTACAAAGAGAATGAAAAGGCGAAAAATCAATTAAATATACTCAATTTGGTTGATGATTTACAAAGACTTGGCACATGTTATCATTTTATGGATGATATAAGCAATGTTTTGGATAACGTGTAGAACAAATGCTACAAAAGTCCCGAAAAATGGAACACACTGGATTTAAATCTTAAAGCTCTTGGTTTTAGACTCCTGAGACATAATAGATATCATATCACTCAAGGCTTAAAGTACATTAAGGTTGTGTTTTATCTCGTTGCTTTGATTCACAATCTTGAAGTATCTGACATGCTTGAATGTTTTGTGTAGACATATTTGAGGACATTAAGGACGAGACAAGTAATTTCAAGAGACCCTTGATTGAAGATACTTTTAGTATGCTAAACTTGTATGAGGCTTCTTATCATTTATTTGATCAAATGTATGATAAGTATGAGGCTTCCTATCATTCATTTGATCAAATGAACGATAAGAAGCCTCATACAGGTTTAACATACCAAGAGTATGTTTAATCAAATGTCTCTTGAAATTACCTGTTTCGTCCTTAATGTTCTCAAACGAGTTTAGTGGAGTGATGTGTTTTAGTGCTGATTTATATTTTTATGCCCACTTATTCTTTAACAGTTACGCACTAACATTTGTACTTTACAATTTTATTTTTTGTTTATTGATCACATATATAAATATTTATTAAATATGCCAAGTATTTATATTTAGTATTCATGTCTGATTTGATTTTTTAAGAGGTACGGACAAAAGTAAAATGTGTTAAAAACAAATTTTTAGAGAAGATTAGGGTCAAACTTAAGTAGTTAATGTAACAAAAAATGTTTAAGCCCAACCTACCTTTATATATCTAGAGGAGTACCCGTACGTAGCAACGGACTTTTCTAACGGCAAACAATTATAGTTATGATATTGTGGTAAGTGACGATGCACACTATAATGTTGTTTATGAAATTTGGTTAGGTCAACCATAACGTGCCTGCTCTTTTTATATGAAATCTGGATGCGTCAAAAAATCAAAAGATTAACTTCCATGAGGTTCCTAGCAAAACCAAAAGATAAAAAGTCAGTTCCTAACAAAACCACAAAAAAAATTAAAAAATAAAATAAAAATAAAAAATCTAACTTTGTGATCCTTATATTCTTGTTGTTTGGTAGCTTTGACCTTGTTTTTATAATATATGGCTTGTAAAAGAAATGAAAAACATCCATTACACTTTTATGCAAAATTAGTTTTCCACGCCTCAAAAGAGCATAACGTATTTGACTATTTTCTATTGAGTTTATTTTCCTCAAGGCCTGTCATGTATACACTCTATTCGGCTAACGAATATTAATTCAAACATGTATGCTCACACGATGCCTACTTTTGCTTAAAGTTGGGGAGGTGATATGCATACCACCAAAAGTGATGTGCACACCACAATTATGCGTATGTGGTGTTGTAATATGTGCATCACTAGTTTGATTTTTTGGTGTGCACATTATTTTTGATGATGTGCATATCAACTCTCTTAAAGTTGTAGCTATCAATACTATCTTTCCACCTATCCTTGAGTGATCAATTCAATCTATACTACATTGTAAAAGGAAAATGGGAAAATTATTGTAAAATTTTAAAATTTAAGTATCATTTAAACCAATGTTGCAAAAATCGTGAGTCGGTAGTGAGGCGGTTGAAGGCCTTGTAGCGATTAATAACCGATTACAAGGCCGATTACCTTGTAATCGCCGATTACAAGGCCGATTACCTTGTAAAACTCAACAAGATGAAAGGCCGTGCACCTTGTAATCGCCGATTACAAGGCCGAGTTGACCGATTTTTGCAACATTGATTTAAACTAACCCCTCCAATATTTTAACATAATTGTTTATTTGAAAAGCTCATTAAACTTATAACCACCAATTTAATGCTAGAATTTGAAAACTAAAAATGCTAAATACTTACACTAATAATAATTTAGACAATCTACTTTTGAAAAACATATATTTACTACATTATAAAGTATTTCGGACATAATAAATAAGGAAGGCTTAAAATAAAAAACATTTGCTCGCCACAAAAATAGTCATCGGCTACCCGCCGCTGCATTGCGCGGGTTACCGAGTGCCCTTCTAGTAGTACCTCAAAAACCGCATACACATTTCAATTTAAATTTATAGACTTGTGACTTTTCAATCTTGTTCACGGTTTACTGAGAGGACTATTAATCTCTTTTTTTGAACTTAAGAGCACTATTAATCAAACATGTACCAATTGAAGTTCACCGAAAAAACCATTGACCAAAACCACTAACTGAAATTACTGACGAGAAACATACCTAGTTCCAGATCCAAACAAATACAAATCATAAAAAATTCACTATCCAAACAGATACCTATATAACTTAACATCATTTATAATAATTAAATATATATATAACATAATCTACACAAAAAATAGATACCATCAATTTTAGACAACAAAATTTACGGAAAAAAATTACAAAATTTAAACTTACGATAAATTTATTAACAAAACTCAAAAGTAGTCTTATATAAATTTACACAATTTGTACAAAACATTTAGAATAAAATCCAAAATACATCCATGTGGTTTGTCCACTGTCCCGCTTTATATCCCTGTGATATCTTTTGGCACATACACATCCATCCGTTAGTAAAGTTAGCCACCGTACATTTCTCCATTAGTAAAATCAGTCAATGAGCACTAATGGTGCAAATTATTTATCCGTTATCTCTTAACGCAAGAGAAAATATTCGCATCGTTAGTCCTCAGGACTAATGGTGCAATTTTTTTTTTAAATAAATTAAAAGGGGGTCGCCCAAAAGTCAACGCCCCAACCATTGGACTAAGCGTTCGTTGGTGTAATTACACCGAAATGAATTTTATATAATCTTTTTATACTTTTTTGTCCGTTTTTATACGNTACGTTTTCGCCCGTTAACATCTGTTTTCATACGTTTTCATATGTTTTCATACGTTTTCATATGTTTTCTTACATTTTCGTTCGTTTTCATACATTTTCGTCCGTTTTCATACGTTTTCGTTTGTTTTAATACATTATCGTCCGTTTTCGGCCATTTTTCATACTTTTTTGTCCGTTTTTATACGTTTTCGTCCGTTTTTATATGTTTTCATCCGTTTTTTTACGTTTTCGTCCATTTTCATATGTTTTCGCACGTTTTCTTACGTTTTCATCCGTTTTTATATGCTTTCGTACGTTTTTATCCGTTTTTATATGTTTTCGTCCGTTTTTATACGTTTTCGTCCGTTTTTATACGTTCTCGTCCCTATTTTTACCCTTTTTTTTTCGTTTTCGTCCGTTCTTTTAAGTATTTGTCCCTTTTTTACATTTTCGTCCGTTTTATACGTTTTCGTCTGTTTTTATACGTTTTCATCAGTTTTTATACGTTTTCATCCATATTTATATGTTTTTATCCATTTCCGTCCATTTTTATCCGTTTTCGTCTGCTTTCTTATGTTTTCATCTGTTTTATATGTTTTCTTTGCTTTTATATGTTTTCATACGTTTTTAAGTTGATTGATTAATTAAACTAAGAAAACATAAATGAAATAAAACAGTAAATAAATTGAAGTTGTGAACAATGGGAGAGAAGTGTACTAGCCTAGTTAATCATCCTAAACTTTTTATGATTATGTTCTCTATTAAATTATTCTAACGCTTCAAGTGGGGAGGACATGTATCACTAGGTTCATATGATCAAGTTCCCTAGCCTATCTCCCTAGAATCCTGCCAGGAACCAAAGGCACTATCCTCTGTCATAAGCTGACGTATGGTAGACTTGTTTGAGTTACTAAGTACCACTACATGCTAGATTTATCCTCGTATGGCCCGGCCTCTCGGATCTTAGGCCATACTCTAATTACTTAAGTTTATCAAACACGGAAAGTGGTCCTATAGTCAATTTGCACACAAGGCAAATAGCTAGTTGTCATCCCAACCATTTCCCTTGCAACCCAACTACGCTAGGGTCTTTTGGTCAATTCGTCTAGCATACCAGGTATAACCGGTTCATCAAAACTACCGCAACTAAAGGATATATGGTAAACTAAGCATGCACACACTAGAAGCATTATGAAAAGTACGAAAACATAATCAAAACAATATAAGGAATCATAACTAGGCTAGCACCAGAGGTGCTTAGCCAATCATATAAATAACAAAACTCAAATCAATGTTTGAACAATACATGAATTCAAAATGTTATTAAATGATGAAAAGCTAAAACTTATGGTGTTATAAGTGTGATCTCTCCCTTGGAATAGCTCCGTATGCTGTTGTAGAATGCCTCTCTAAATGCCCCATTCGTTCTTTGACTTTTGTGGTGAGAAAAGATGTATCAAATGCAGAGTTTAGGGCTGGTATTTATAGGCCCGACATGGCTACGGCGTAACCCTAAGATTTGGTTACGCCATAGCTAGTGTAATCCTGAAACGATCTTATCCATTAGAATTGGCTCCGGCATAGTTGTGATTATGGTTACGCCGTAGCTCCTTAGGGTTTCCATTTACGCCGTAATCTTGAAGTCTAGTTACGCCGTAATCTCGATAAAATCTTGGATCACTTATTGTTCCTTAACTACGCCGTAACTCCATGAGGGGTTACGGCGTAGCCTTCGTAGTTCACGAATTCTTCAAGTCTTCGAATGATTACAGCGTAACCTCATGAGTTGGTTATGCCGTAACTCTTGATAAGCATTGACTAGTCAATAATATTTGATTTCTTGGCTACGACGTAGTTGAGAGTGTGAGTTACGCCGTAGCTAGCTTCAGCATACTAACATTAGTAATCTTTGGAAGTACTTTCCAATTTCCGCGTCTCTTTAGCTCCTATGCTCATTTGTAACCTGGAAACGAAATATAGAGAAATCAAAGTATATATCCTTATAATAAACACAAATAACGAGCATATTAGGGGGAAACTGACATTTAAATATCAGGATTATTTGATGTATCATAGGTTTTCATCCGTTTTTATACGTTTTCGTCCGTTTTTATATGTTTTTGTACGTTTTCATCCGTTTTCATCCGTTTTATACATTTTCATCCGTTTTTATAGGTTTTCGTCCGTTTTTATACGTTTTCGTCCCTATTTTTACCTTTTTTTCGTTTTTGTCCGTTCTTTTTACGTTTTTGCCTCTTTTTTTTACGTTTTCGTCCGTTTTTATACGTTTTTGTCCGTTTTTATACGTTTTCATCAGTTTTTATACGTTTTTTTGTCCATATTTATACGTTTTTATCCATTTTCGTCTGTTTTCGTCTGCTTTCTTATGTTCTCGTCCATTTTATATGTTTTCTTTGCTTTTATACGTTTTGATATGTTTTTATCCATTTTTATCCGTTTTTGATTGTTTTTTTACGTTTTCACTATTTTTATAAGTCCCCGTACGTTTTTATATGTTCTCGTACATTCTCATATGTTTTTATCCTTTTCGTACATTTTATACGTTTTCATCTGTTTTTATATGTTCTCGTCCAATTTCATACGCTTTTAAACATATAAAAATGGCTGAAAACGTTTGAAAATGAACGAAAACTTATAAAAACGTATGAAAACGTTAAAAAAATAGATGAAAACGGATAAAAATTGATGAAAATGCAGAAAAGTGTATAAAACGGACAAAAACGTATAAAACAAGAGAAAACGTAACAAAGAGCGAAAACGGATAAAAACATATGAAAACGTATAAAAATGGACGGAAACGTAAAAAAAAAACATACGAAAACGTAAAAAACAGATGCAAACGGATAAAAACTTATGAAAACGTAAAAAAGTGGACGAAAACGTACGAAAACATATAAAAGCTGACGAAAACGTATAAAAATGGTCGAAAACAGAAAAAATCGGAAGAAAACGTAAAAAAAATGTTTGAAAATGAATAAAAACGTATAAGAAGACGAAAACATATAAAAACGGACGAAAACGTTTGAAAACGGACGAAAATGCATAAAAACGGATGAAAACGGACGAAAACGTAAGAAATGGTATAGAAACAGACGAAAACGTAAAAACATGCGAAAATGTAAAAATGTACGAAAACGTATAAAAACGGACGAAAATATATAAATACAGACGAAAACATATAAAAAAGGTTAAATAAATTCATTTCAGTATAATTACACCGCTTGACGCTTAGTCCAGTGGTTAGGGCATTGAGTTTTGGGCACTTGAGTTCGAGCTTATTGTGCCCCCTTTTAATTTATTAAAATAAAAAAAAAATAAAAAATTGCACCCTTACTTATGAGGACCAACGATGCAAATATTTTCTCATTTTTGTGCCCCCTTTTAGTTTATTTCGAAAAGAAAAAAAAATTGCACCCTTACTCATGAAAACTAACGATGTAAATAGTTTTTCATTTTCTCTTGCCTTAGAAGATAAGTGTGAGATAACTTACACCCTTACTTCTTTGTGCAATTGCGCTAGTGGATTTTAGTCCATGTCTTTGTTTTGTTCGGCCACAAACAAAGGGCAAAGGACCCTCTTTTCTTTTCCTTTCTTTTTTTTTTAAGTCAAAAACAAGAGAACTGTTTCAAGTCAAAGGGTCTTTGCTAAAAAAAAGTCAAAGGGTCAGTTCAGTGACACAATCCAAAACAAAGAAAAAAGTTCAAACTTTCTGGTTTTTAGCACAAAACCCTGATCATCTGCCACTAAAAACTGGTCACAACATAATTAAATTTATCATCTTTAGTATCCTATTACTATTATGGGTGTCAATCCCTTTGTCAACCCAAATAAACAAAAATGATGATTATGGGTCAAGTCTTTTAAGTGCAGCAAAACAAGATAAAGATTGGTTGGTTTCAATAAGAAGGATAATACATGAGTACCCTGAACTTGGTTTTAAAGAATATAAAACAAGTGATCTTATTAGAAAAGAGTTGGATAAACTTAATGTTTCTTATATATATCCAGTTAGTCATACTGGTTTTGTTGCTCAAATTGGTACTGGTTTGCCTCCTGTGGTTGCTTTAAGAGCTGATATGGATGCACTCCCTTTGCAGGTATTGGTTGCGCGTTTTTCGGGCTTTTTTTATGGGTTTGAATTTTGAGTAATGTATATGATTTTGCGAAAAAAGGTAATGTTGATAATGGTAAGAGTAGTGTTGAAGTGTGTTTGACTTCGCGGTTTGAAAGTGCTTATGTGATGGAATAGTAGGAATTATAGGATTTGCGTTGGTTAGTGTATTAGCTATGCAAGTGTTTGAAAATTTTGATTATAGAAAATTGAATGTAGGGGGTGTTTGTTTACGCATATATTTGGGCTTATTCGGCTTTTTTTACATAAGCCTTTGTCCGGCTATTTTTTGGATTATGAACATATAATGACTTAACGATGGAGAATAAACTCATTGGCTGGAAAATAAGCTAGAAAAAATGGGCTTCTGAAATATAAGCAGAGTCAAATAAGCTCATAAGCCCAAAAATAAGCTTAAACAACACCCCCCCTTAAAATGGTTATTTATAATCAGATAGTCATAATCTGATTACCCAAACAAAAAGTGATCATCTGCTCCTGTAAATCAAACCGGTTTCACTTACCCAAACACAAAGTGATCATCTGCTACTTGTAAATAAAATCATTCAATAAGCACTATCTAATGTCAAACACCGCTAACAAGTTCATAGAAGTCTTAAAGCTGAAAACTTCAAAGTTTTGACTTTCACATTTAAACGGTTTCTATGTTATTTAGGAATGACTATGCCAGCAAAATATAATTATGTATGATGAAATAATGTAGGAGCTGGTTGAATGGGAGCATAAGAGTAAAAATGATGGTGTAATGCATGGATGTGGGCATGATGCTCACACGACCATGCTTCTTGGTGCTGCTAAGTTACTTAGTCAGAGAAAGGACAGTCTCAAGGTATGTCTTTATGTAATAACCATATGTGCTTAAAGCAAACATAAAAGATCTTTACTTGATGGTTACTGAACCAATTTTACATAATGTCTGTAACACGTGGCACTAACAAAAGAAACATGGCACTAACTTATTTTTATATACATTCCATTGTTAGTTTTTGTTTGTTTAACATATAATGATTTAAGATCTTTCTCCCCCTTCCTATCCGTCTATCAGTTAGGCTGTGGAAGATCTGATCTTTTTACTAATGAATGGGTTGATTTCCGTTTTATGGAATCTATAATCAGGTTAAATATATTCATGCAATATAGGGAAAATGATACGGGTCAAATGGGCGAACAGGTAAACAAGTCGAATGCATACGAGATACGACCTCCTGAATGTTTTATCTAGAAAATGAAATAAGTGTTTCTGTCAATACCATTCCTTCAGGCTTCAGCCACTGAAGTTTTTGATTAATTTGTTGTTTAGGGAACCGTTCGACTGATTTTCCAACCAGCTGAGGAGGGAGGTGCTGGTGCATCATACATGGTAAAGGAAGGTGCTCTTGGTGATGCCGAGGCTATTTTTGGAATGCATGTTGATTTTACAATTCCCACAGGAACAATAGGCACCCTTCCAGGACCTATGTTAGCTGCCGTATGCTTCTTTGTAGCCAGAATAGAAGGTAAAGGTGGTCATGCTGCTGAACCCCAGAATAGTGTGGACCCTGTACTTGCTGCATCATCAACAGTTTTGGCTTTGCAACAACTCATCTCTAGAGAACTAGATCCTCTTCAGAGTCAAGTATGTCTTGCTAGGCTTTCTTATTTTCATAACAAAATAACATTCACTTTTCGTACACTTAAAGTCGATGTTGATGATCATACAGACCAAAATCTTGTTGTCATGAATTGATATTGATCACCACTCATTAAGTTATATAGTAAATATTATATACTAAAACATGCATAAAAACAGGCATTAATAATCATAATGATTTGCATCTAACTGTTAATTAAATTGAAACAGTGGTGATCTACAAGTATTATGATTCTGAAATCAACCATATGTAATATGTATCTTATTTTTTATCAAGAGTCGAATGCAGTGGCGGCCCTGAGGATTTGAGTACCCAGTGCGAGCCAAAAAAAAAATGCCCTTAACTCCTAGCAAATTTTCTTTTTTTGTAAATGATAACTAATGTTATAACAATTAATTATATCCATAACAAAATCATAGTATTAAAAATACATACCATAGTAGTTAACCGATGATTCGTGAAGTTCTCCTAGCATTCTTCATAGCAAATTGGTTGATTAGCTCTTCACAATTTAAAAAATTTCCAAAAATTTGTGCCCCATTCGAAAATGTGCCCTGTGCGGGAATCGGGTTTGCACCCCCTCCGGGCCTCCCCTGGTCGAATGTGGTGTATATTGAAAGATAATCTGATAATGACACTTATAAGTTAGGGCTACTTGCATGAATGGATAAAAATTTTTGGTCAAGTTTCTATATTATGTAATCCACTTATGTTAGGCATGGAAAAACCGTCTTTAAAACTTTTTTAATGAAACTAATAAGATAACTGGTTCATGTGCTTGTGCAATGTCAGAATAAAAGATCAACACGGTCAAAAGTCACCACTTACCCATTAAGGGACACATTCCCTCAATTAAAAGAAAGTTAGTTACCTTAGATCAAGCTCTTTGAAACTACAATAGTTATTTCTGGCCTAAATGTGTTGGTTGCCTAAAATGTAAATCGGACCAAAGTTTTTTACCAGTACCTTTTTTAGCCGTATAAACTTCGGTGAACTTTGTTGGTCATGATTTTGGATGTGCTTAGTGTTGTTTGTATGGACAAGGTCTATTAATTCAATGCTGATACATGAAATTTGGTGCAGGTGCTATCAGTCACTTATGTCAAGGGTGGGGGTGCGTTAAATGTCATTCCACCATATGTCGAACTAGGGGGGACACTCAGGAGTCTTACCACTGAAGGCTTGCTACGTCTTCAGCAAAGGGTAAAAGAGGTATTTTTCTAGTTCCCCTGTTTTCATGTGCTTTCCTTTTCTATATACAACTACAGTCGCGTACCTTTTATTAGACAATACCTTCCAAAATTTTAGTGTGCATAAAATGAATTTAGTCTCTTTGTATAATACTGACATTTCTCAAGATGAAGATAAGTTTACGATAATATAAACTATAATGCCAAAAGGAAAATATCAGAAAGGCAAAATCACCCTCTTATGAACTAATTAGGATCAGAAATTTTCGTAGCCCATAAAGTTTACCCGTGAAGTTCTTATAATGCTTAATTTTGTCCATTCATGTTTAACTATGCAATTGTAATATTGTAAAAGTATGACAACCTTAGTTCATGTTATCTTGGCAATAATCATGATTGATGATTGACGGCTTTTTATTTAGCATGTTATTGCAAGGTATATTAAATAGGATCATTTATCTAGTATCACTTTGGAAGGAAATGAAAAGAAAATACTTGCATTTTTTACTTATCTTTTAGGTCATCGAAAGAACAGATAACCAGAGTGCTCCAATGGCTAGTATCTTCGATTATTAATTCTCTATCTAGTTCTCATGTTCGTTGATCTGTTTAGCATTAAATGTATTTTAAGTACCCAATCAAGCTCCTTTCGTTTAAAATCCTAAGCTGTGGATAAAATGAAACCAAAACAACAATTAATCAGAAAATGTTGGCATACTTGCTTTCAAATTTGACCATCTGACCACATCAAGTTTAAAGCAGGTTAGTCTTAGGGGGTGTTTAGATGTATCAAATGTAACATTAGGTAAACTGGCTGTAGAAACTAGCATTTGGATGTGCGTATGTTGATTGAGGGTGTAATAATCAAATACTGTATTAAGATGTGTGGGTGCTTGGCAAATTCTGATTTTTTAGGGGGAAAAAAAAAAGAAAAAAATAATAATAATAATAACCAATAATAGCAATTTCGTTTTGCAAAGACAGAATCTGTTTATCCAACATCAGAAATTGATGATCAGATAATCAGATCCAAATTGGAAATTCAAATGCCTTAACTTCGTTAGTTAGTGATATACTGTTGTGACTGTCAGGTTGTTGAAGGACAGGCAGCAGTTCATAGATGTAAAGGTTCAGTTGACATGAAGGAAGACGAATTCCCTCCATATCCAGCAACCATTAACGATGAGACCTTAAATAAGCATGTGGACCAGGTGGGTTCAATGTTGCTCGGCCCAGAGGGCGTTAAAGTATCCAATAAGGTCATGGCTGGCGAAGACTTTGCTTTCTATCAACAAGTGGTCCCTGGAGTAATGTTTGGAATTGGAATACGTAACGAGGGTATTGGCTCAGTTCACTCTCCACACTCTCCTTATTTCTTTCTTGATGAAGATGCTCTTCCCATTGGAGCAGCATTACACACTGCCATTGCAGAGACATATCTCAATGATCATCAACCCTCTTCTGCAGTGTAAAAAGGTACATATTTTAAAGGGTTAATCAAAAAAAAANAAAAAAAAAAAAAAAAAAAAAAAAAAAAAAAAAAAAAAAAAAAAAAGCCAATGTTGCTTATTTCAATTGTCACATATGTAATAAACTCTTTTTTCTGAAGAACACCATCTACTTTATGTACTTGGATAATGACATGATGTAAATGTATATACAACTCTTTTGCTCATGGACCATAGCTTTTTAGCTTTTGAACAATTTAGTATGTGTCATTCAATCTTTTTAGGTCATCTTGATCAACACATGGGCAAATGCTATTTAGGAGACATCGGCTTATTGATCGAATAGTGTTTGTAAGTTATATCCATAAAGTTTGTTACGTTCGATTATTGATTTATTATTAATTTGGTAGCTTTCTAGTGTCAAAACCAAACTACGTACCCTGAATAGATGATCATTTTAACCGTTAAAACTATGCAATTTGGACTCTATATACTTTAGCCAAAGTTTTAGTGCGTGGTGGTTGAGTCAAGTATCATTGCTTAACCACTAAACAAGCCAATAATGGCCACATTATTATGCTAATCACCTAATTATAACATCTTATTCCAATTTTCTGGTCCCCACACTAATCTCTCACACAATCTTTTAAACTAACATCATTAAAAAGAATATTCCGTGTCTCACAAGAAATTAAACTTAAATAATTTGATGGTGGTTATAAAATTTACCAGATTTTTTAAACATATTTTGTTATGAAATATTTTTCTGTGGTGGCCAAACATTTGGGCCCATGCTGACTCAAACCCACATGTTCAGTGTTACTAAATTTGGTACATGATCTGGATACTTTTGAATTTTAATAAAGTTTTCTTGCTCTTAATCTCTTATAGACTAAAAGTTACATAATGAAGCTATGTGGATCCAAATGCATGTCTATGTGTACAACATACATCTCTACGTAACAAAGTTATCTTTGTTGCAATTTCAAACTCATTTCTCACCTCTATTTGGTGTTTAAATTCAATCAAGTTAGTTAATTACATCATTGGAAATAATAAAAAAACAAAAAGAAACAAGAAAGAATGATAGGTTAGGTAACCACAAATTAGAATACATTTTATGTTTTAGCAAAAAGAAAGATTGAATAATGTAGCATGTGATACCAAGTTTCATGTTAGCAGATCTTTACACGTAATACTTTATTCCTTTTAGCATCCTCCCAAAATTAAAGTTCTTACCTTTTGCCCGACTACTCAACTCATACATCAACCATCGGTTCTAAAGCTATGGCCGTGCTTCGATTAGTTCCATCGTCATACCGACCTTCTGACATATATCATGATTGTTCGGGAGTTTGTCGTTTTAAAGGTGGCAACATGGACGTGTTAGACGGGTTTAATAATGGATCTAAACTGTGATTAGGTCAAAATATGTCTGTTTTAGTAGAAGTCGAAAAGGGTTTGGTTGGACTAGGTTAACTCACTAACACTCGGTTGCCCGTTATATAAATTTGAATAGATAGTTAATGTGTTTTGATGCAAGTTATAGATCAAAACACTAAAAAAAATCAAATTGAGAAGATGATTAACATTTGAATTGAAGATCATACCACACGGCTGTTCAACCCAAAGAGCACAATCGTGCACACTTATTCTGGGTGTTTTTAACATGCTTAACGATTTCACCATTTCTTACTTGATTCAATTGGCTTAGCATGTTAGTTTAAGATAGAAACACGACTCAAATACACTCATTTACATGTTACAAAGTCGAAATTGCAACCTCTAGTCGTTTTCATGCAACATACAATTAGGACCAAAGCAAAGAGACTTCAAAAACAAAGGAACATAGCAAAAACTTATACACCATGTGAGTTAGGAGAGGGAGTTTTAGCATCAAGAATGACAACATTCTAAAAGAGTACCAAATGGAAGAAAGCAGACAATGAACGAATTTAACTCGTCCAATCCATTTCACATTGGGCGACTTTTAACTCGTTCAACCCTTTTTCTGTATCGCTCTATGAGCTCAACCTTTTGAAAGAGTTGAGACAAAAATCCCTCTCAATCAACTTATCTATACGTAAATGAGTCGAAACTGAGAACACAAACATTGCCAAAATCTGTTTAACTTTCAATCTGATAAAAACTTTCTATCAAGAAAATGTGATTGTAAGAAGGAATAAAAGCCATAAAATCCAAGATCACACCAGATGAATCTAATAATTCTGTAGATGTGTCATAAACCATTGATTTTTTAATCCTTGTGTGCCCATAATTTAGTTGTTAGTTGTTCATTAAATTAATCAACCCTGATTCCTTGGAATTCCCTCTGCTTAAGGTTTTGTAACCAATGGATCCCAACCGAAAAAGATTACATTTTTTTATGACCGAGAGTTAGTGCCTCTACATGTGCTATGCCATGTCAATGTTTCGCCTTTATAGGGTAATAACTCACCGTCCATCCTTAAGATTCTCAACATTATTTCTTATATATTTCACTTCTAATTTTCTTTTCCTCTCATTCCTTATTTCTCTCTTTGTTAACTTAAACTAAACTCTCCTTTCTATATACATTTAGCAACAATGGGTGAAGAACAGAAAGTGGTTAGTACTTTTGCTTTTAACGCATTTCTAGATGGGAAAGAAAGTGTCTAGTGATATGTAATGTGAGTTATGTTTCATTTTTCTAAATTAGTTGTGATCTTTTTGTTGTGCTATCAGGAGGAACCCAAAGCAGAAGAAGTGAAAGCAGAAGAAAAGAAAGAAGAAAATGGTGAAGAGAAACCTCCTGTTGAAGAGAAAAAAGAAGAGCCAAAACCGCCGGAGCCATTTGTCTTGTTTATGGATTTGCATTGTGTTGGATGTGCCAAAAAGATTGAGAGATCTCTTATGAGGATTCCAGGTATATAATTTAATGATGCTATATATGTGATGACTAACATATAATCCAGCCAATCACGTTGTCTGCCCGAAAAAAAAAANCCTATAACAAAGTTAGTGTGACAACAATATTGGTAAATATAAGGAATTAGTGGACACATGACAAAACTTAATTGGTACCATAACTTGCATATATAGACATGCATACTAGTTGAATTTTTATGTACTCATTGTTTATGTCATTTGGTTTATAGGTGTTGTGGGGGCAGACTTTGACATGGTTAAAAACCAAGTTACTATAAAAGGAGTGGTGGAACCACAAGCAGTTTGTGACAAGATAACAAAGAAAACAAAGAGAGTTGCCAAAGTATTGTCACCTCTTCCTGCTGCTGAGGGTGAACCTATTCCTCAAGTGGTGAACTCTCAAGTCGCTGGATCAATCACCGTCGAGTTAAATGTCAATATGCATTGTGAAGCATGTGCCCTACAACTCAAACGCAAGATCCTCCGAATGAAAGGTACCTAACTTCAACTCTTTACAATATTTCTGGTCACAAGATTTACAACTTTAATTTAAAACAAAACTAATAATCTATACATGCAATGTGCAGGAGTGAGAACAGTGGAAACTGAAGTGAGTTCAAGTAAAGTTATAGTAACAGGAAGTATGGAAGGCGACAAGCTAGTAGAGTATGTGTACAGACGCACGAAAAAGCAAGCCAAGATAGTACCACAACCCGAGCCAGAACCAGCACCAGCACCAGAACCGGAAGCTGAAAAGCCCAAAGAGGAAGAAAAACCCGAAGAGAAACCAACAGAAGAAGCAAAACCTGATGAGAAACCAGCAGAAGAAGAGAAGAAAGAAGGCGGCGACGAAGGAAAAGAAGAGGAAAAGAAGGAAGTTGTAGAGAGAATGGAGGTTATGGACATGCAAAGAATGATGTATTATCATCAGTATCCACCATTGTACGTCATGGAAAGACTTCCACCACCTCAAATGTTCTCTGATGAGAATCCAAATGCATGCACTATTTCTTGAATTCTATTATATATATAAATCTATAAGTAACAAAATTCAATCACAAATATTTTAGAATGTGATGTGAATATGAATACTACATTGTTAATTTATTAATTAATATATAATTAATCGATTACCAGTTGTTTAGTTTTTGTCTCTGTTCTAATATTTCTTTTAATATTTTGGTCCAGAACTATTTAAATGAAATTTGATTAACTTATCAATTGAATCAAAAGATCATTACTATGCAAAAGCTAACATCTAAAATATCCATGCAACCCCAAAAAGAAGTGACAATATTTTTAGATTGAAGATGTAAAGGAAATCCTAACTTTTACTCTTGGTTGTCCCGTAAAAAAGTTTCAAACACATTTAGGCCCATATAATTATTATGGGTTTTGCTAACAGCAGCCCTTAGGGCTGTGTTTAAGCAATCAATTTTATTTTCTTAACTATGAGCAATCATATACACTTTCACCCTTGTAAAACCCTTAGCAAGAGCCACATGGGAAACTTATTCGAGTGCACATTTTTAAGATTACAATCTTGGATAGCAGTAGTTTTACACCAATCATGATGCTCTAATTAATGCATACTCTCATTTTATGATAGTGGTATGACAAGTGTAGATATTTGTCCAGTTTGTTAACGAGTGTAGACGAGTTAATTAACTTGCAAAAGATATGTTAATAAACATTGAATTACAAGAAATGAAACCTAAATGAATGTAAGATATATAACGTATTAGATTACAAGCAAAACTTGCAAAGGGGTTGTACTTAATTTCGGTTAATTGATAAATTAAAAGTACATGTCGATAAATGTGTGGCCCTAGGTTTACTAAATGCATGCATGTCTATGTGATTTAACCTTACTTTTAACATAAACAACTATATTATATATGTGTTTATGTTTTACGAAAACATGAGCTGTTTAGTACTTTAGTTAGCACATTTTTAGTTAAATGTTGTTTCCTGACTACGACGACAAATCTAGTGTGTATTTTATTTAACAAAACATGGACTAATTAACATAGAAATAGATTCAGAGCCTTATTCGGCTGCTATTCCAAAAACCATTAAAGATATGTTTCGATGTGATGGTGGCAGGAAAAGACGAATCCGGCTGTTAATCTATTTGGATTAGAATAGCAACCGAAAATATATTTGATTCAAATATATATCAACTCTAACCCAATCTATTTAATTAACTCTAGCACCTTGCTAGTTTTCTTTTAAATAAATTGCCGCTCCAAAAAAAAAATCTATTTAATTAACTATGTCACAAATTGGATCCAAACGCGCACACGAGGGGTTTNTTTAATATGATATCTATATTTTAAACAAGTTGATGCTTTGAGAATGTCAACCCAAACATGGCACCTTATAAAACGAGTTAGCTGTGTTGACTACCCATCTAACTATAAACTTAAACCGTTCACAATATATTATAGTAGCAATTCTTAATAGGTTAAAGTGTAACTAGTCTATGTATAAGGATTTAATTGTACTTAGTTAAATATAGTTAGGATTAGACTTAAACTAGTATTGTTTGGTGTGCAAGGCAAGCAAAGATACATTATATTATAGTAGCAAATCTAATTCCATATGGATTGTACCTCATCATCTCTATAAAAGGAGGTGAGAGGGATGCTAGTTTGTACATTCTTCATTTCTCATTCGTTAACTAATACAATGTAACATTTGGGGTCACATGTGTGGTTATTTTGAGTAAATATTCCGCAATAGCTTATAAGGTTCGTTGGTTTTTTATCCAACAAGTGGTATTAGAACCAATGTGACATTGGTTTCTTCAAGCTAGGTCGACTCAAAGGTGTACAATCCGAACTAGTAGTCTCTTCTCTTTTTGATTTGTCGGTTACTGTGCAGCGGTGGGAGATTTGACGTTACGGGTTCCTTTTTAACCGTTGGATCTTTGTGAATTCGAATCGTAGGTCGAAGACACATAGAACTAGAATCTCACCAGAGGAATCTTCAATTGGAGGTCTGTAGAGAGAGATACACGTGTTCGAAGTTGTTGGTCCAAAATCTGCAGCTTTTATTTAAATTAGATTTCGATCCGGGATTTGAAGGCTTAAAATTGTCAAGATTTTTGCAAGATTCTTGGGATTTATTAAGGCCAGTATTGCAAATATTTAATTTGACAAGGTTCAAGCTTCAAAGGATTTGTAAAGGTTGAATCTTTAAGCTTCAGGGTGTTTTTTTTAAGGTTCTAGAAGTGATCAAGTTTGAAGGGTAAAAAGGCTTCAAGGTTTAGTTGATTATCTAATTAAGATCTGAACCATTGAAGTTTGAAGGTATTCACGCGTTTATTGGAATTAAAGTCTAGGTGATTCTTGGAAGACATGTAAGGTTTAGCTTTGTCTTGGGATTCAGAAAAAGTGATTACTTGGAGTACAAGGTATATAAAGGTTGCAGACTAAAGGTGAAAAGATCGAAGCTTTAGGGTTCTCTAAAGGTTAGTAGATCGGTTATTACAAGAAAGCGGGTTCTCTAAAGGTTGTAGACACGGCTTCTGAAACTTGTTGGTAAAGTTGGTTAAAAAGCAACTCAACAAGGTTTGTAGCAAGATTAAAGAAGAATGACTAGTATGAATAAAATGTTTAACATCGAAAAGCTCGATGAGTTTGGTGTACAAAAGCATGGAGGTTCGAAGCAAGTTAGGTTCAAGCAACTTGGTCCTGGTGTTAAACAGGAGTCCATGGAGTACATGTCCAAAGTGTTTGGTTTGAGGTGGAATTGTAGGTAGCTTAGGAAAATCGTGAAATTGAAGTAAGTTAAGATAGTAACGATGATATTGCAATGGCTCAAAGAAAGTTGGGGGTTAAATAACTTGAAAAAAGACTAACACGGGCTACTTGGTAAAGGAGCAAGAAAAGGTACACCTTTGTATAAAAGTGGGGGCAACCATTATATATGGTAACTGGAGTACCTGGTCAAGAGGGTGCACAAGGTAATGCTGCTGAAAGGAAGATAGTGAAGGTCGTCAACTTTGATATTTACTAAGGTACAATGCTTGTTTAACAAGGTGGTCCCTAGTTCGAGATTTCAACATTGGATGAAGATGTTGAGTATCGGTATAGACTAGGAATCACAACTAAGGTGAAAATTATTATATTATAGTATCAATTCTTAATGTACTAAAGTGTAACTAGTCTATGTATAGGGATTTAATTGTAATTACATAAATATAGTTAGAGTTAGACTTAAACTAGGATTGCTCCGTGTGCAAGGCAAACAAATATACTATAAAATTCTAATTCCGTAAAGATTATACCCCTTCCTCTCTAATAAAAGGAGGTGAGGGTAGTGCTAGTTTGTATATTTTTTCTTGCTCATTCGTTATTTAATACAATGTAACGTTCAAGGTCACATGCGTAGTTACTTTAAGTCAATATTCCGTGCTATCTTACAAGGTTTATTGGTTTTTTATCCAACAGTTTATATGTCCAGTTTCACAGGTCGTGTCTCGTGGCTGGTGAAAAAATTATCACCGCTAATAATAATTATGATGGAGATGTTCAATCACATCAGTCTTTCTATGCAACATAACTTGTTCTTGAAATAAAATTTGGAAAAGAAAGTAAATTGAGCTTCAATGTTTTTGTCTTTATAATATTTCAATTCTTGATTGACTATGTTAAATCTATTGTTAAATACACTTTTACATTTATTCAAGTCAGTTTATTGTAAAACCATGTATTTTTCGCACTAATGCTAATTTCACACATTAAAATATTTTTACAAAACAAACACGGTTATATGGTTCATATTCAGACTTACGAACTAGATTTCAACTCGGAGCCTTCTGATAAATAAACATCAATTAAATCTCTAAAGCTCGGTGAATATCCTTTATGAAGTTCAATTTGTTTCCAAAAAATTTGAGTTTTGTTCTTATGGGTCGCGTCTATCTAAGTTATTTGTTTTTAATTTTCCATTTGATGTTCAAGTGTCGGCAATATTTTCTCCGGGTTAGATAGAGCACATGTTGTCCACTAGCTTTAAAATCAAGCTAATAATCCTTGAGCAAATGTGATTAGCATTTTGATGATAGCTACGTTAGTTGGTTCTTATCTCAAATATATAGCAAGTCCAATACTGTAAGCTCTTTCAGTATGTTTTCTTTATATACCTTTCAATCAATTCAATTAATATTACGGTTCAAAAAAATCTATGCTTATATGATCTTCAATATACCTAAATTATTGGTAATAATTGTTACGTATTTGTTAGAGAAACTGCTAAAAAGAACATGCTACAATAATCTATAAACATACCATCTGGTATAACAGAACTTTTAGAAACAAAGCCTTTAATTAATAATTGTAATTGACCACTCATGTGAGTATGTCACCTCCTTGATGAAAGATCACGTTCTTATGGCCATCTTCTTAGACCAAATGAGGGGTAAATCATATGTGGTTGACCTTATAATGCATTCGAATCCACTATGAATCCGAAAACATATAAGTGGCCAGAAAAACAAGCACTTTGAACACTGTCGTGGTCAACCTCGGAGGCATTTATTAATCCATTGTTGATCATATGTTCAAACACAACATAAATATTATTATTTTTTACTGAAAATTCCTTGAATCTATATTTAAGAGAAAGTGAATAAAACACGAAATGAAGCAACATAACATTAATATGTAACAAAAAAAAATCTGAACTAATAAAGTAGCCTTCCATTGACTTGCTTCTTTGTGAATGTAGATACGTTTGATGGATATCCTTTGGAGTGTTCCTTTGGATCGTTTGTGTCGTCCAAGGCCACTAAAATAAATCTATAGTGATATCCTTTGTAGNTTTATTGTAAAACCATGTATTTTTCGCACTAATGCTACTTTCACACATTCAAATATTTTTACAAAACAAACACGGTTATATGGTTCATATTCAGACTTACGAACTAGATTTCAACTCGGAGCCTTCTGATAAATAAACATCAATTAAATCTCTAAAGCTCGGTGAATATCCTTTATGAAGTTCAATTTGTTTCCAAAAAATTTGAGTTTTGTTCTTATGGGTCGCGTCTATCTAAGTTATTTGTTTTTAATTTTCCATTTGATGTTCAAGTGTCGGCAATATTTTCTCCGGGTTAGATAGAGCACATGTTGTCCACTAGCTTTAAAATCAAGCTAATAATCCTTGAGCAAATGTGATTAGCATTTTGATGATAGCTACGTTAGTTGGTTCTTATCTCAAATATATAGCAAGTCCAATACTGTAAGCTCTTTCAGTATGTTTTCTTTATATACCTTTCAATCAATTCAATTAATATTACGGTTCAAAAAAATCTATGCTTATATGATCTTCAATATACCTAAATTATTGGTAATAATTGTTACGTATTTGTTAGAGAAACTGCTAAAAAGAACATGCTACAATAATCTATAAACATACCATCTGGTATAACAGAACTTTTAGAAACAAAGCCTTTAATTAATAATTGTAATTGACCACTCATGTGAGTATGTCACCTCCTTGATGAAAGATCACGTTCTTATGGCCATCTTCTTAGACCAAATGAGGGGTAAATCATATGTGGTTGACCTTATAATGCATTCGAATCCACTATGAATCCGAAAACATATAAGTGGCCAGAAAAACAAGCACTTTGAACACTGTCGTGGTCAACCTCGGAGGCATTTATTAATCCATTGTTGATCATATGTTCAAACACAACATAAATATTATTATTTTTTACTGAAAATTCCTTGAATCTATATTTAAGAGAAAGTGAATAAAACACGAAATGAAGCAACATAACATTAATATGTAACAAAAAAAAATCTGAACTAATAAAGTAGCCTTCCATTGACTTGCTTCTTTGTGAATGTAGATACGTTTGATGGATATCCTTTGGAGTGTTCCTTTGGATCGTTTGTGTCGTCCAAGGCCACTAAAATAAATCTATAGTGATATCCTTTGTAGTTTTCCTTTGGATCGTTTGTGTCGTCCAAGGTCACTAACTTAAATCTAATATATATGGCTAATGGCTTAAATTAGTCAATTATATGATGTTTTTCATTATCTCTCTTAGTATCAACTCGCAAAGAAGTTCATTACTATACACTTCAAAATTTGCTTTTTTAACTTTTTTGTTTCGTCAAACTTTTCCTTTGCGGTAAATTAAGTTGGTAGCTTAACATATGCCCTTCAATTTGACCAATTTATACTTTCACATTTTGATTTATATAATCTTAAATTTGGTCACAATTTCGGTTTATTTTTGGTGCAAAGCATGGGCAAAAAGACCTTGTTAGAATCACATATTGTTATCAATGCATAGGATTTCATAGGCGTGAGATGATTTTCTTGTCTCCGTGGAATGTGTGAGATAGTACAAAACAATAATAACAAAACACGAAACAACCACAAGATCTTATTAATAAACCAGTCGGCAAGATTACACTTTTGAATGTAATGAAGGTTAACAAGTATTTCAGTGATAATCAATGAGACAACACTCAACACAATACAAAAATGATTAAAAGGTCACCCATTCGGAGTCAAGGGATGATCAAGAGATTAGGAGCAGCTAAGAGATAATTAGGGTTGATAATATTATGGATGAGTGATTAGGCACAGATATAACCTTCAATATTACACATATGACCCCTCATATTTGTAGAATCCTTTAGACCTAGCATAAACTTGAGAAATTCCATAGCAGCCCTCAACTCTTGTATTATTCAATATAAAGTAGAAAAATCTAAAAGTGCTAATCACACAATAAGCACTTAAAAATAAATAAGAGAATCAGATTATTATTCAACACCTCCTTAATCTAATTATTCAAAATATCAAACATTTTTAGTTGTCTGCACAAGTCTTTGTGTTGAGCACAAGGGGGATTTTATGTAAGAATGTCTGCAATTTAGTCGACTCAACCAATTTTTTGGGTTCTTATGATACCTTTTGCAATTTTTTTCTCTAATGAAGTGCACATCTAAATCAAAGTGCTTAGACCTTTCATGAAACACAGGTTTATTGGTTGGTTGAATGACAGCCTTGTTGTCACAGACTCACAATGGAGAGTAACATGTAATTAAGGTTCAACGCCAAGGTCTTTAAGAATTCTTTGAATCCAAATGATTTCACAAGTGGCTGAATCCATTTATCTGTATTCAACCTTAGTAGATGATTTGGAAAAAGTGGCTTGTTGTTTACTCTTCCAACTTTCCAAGAAATAAGTCAGTCATTGTAAAAAAAAACACAGTAACAAGTAACATATTTTCTGATTTTAGGACATTTAGCCTAGTCTGCATCAGCGTATGCTTGCAGACTACCGTATTGACTATCATAAGAGTATATTAAGCCTTTAACTAGAGAACCATCTAAATACCTTAGCACATCCAAAGTTGACTCACCATGAGACTTTAAAGGTGAGTATATATGTTGTGCAAGAATGAACAAAGTATGCAATGTCTGGTCTAGTGTGAGTTAGATAAAATAACTTTCCAACAAGTTGTTGATAACCAGTAATGTTTTCCATAAAAGGGTCTTCATCAGTAGGTTTAAAAGGAACATATATAGGTTTACAAGAAGACATACCAAATTCATGAGGTAACTTAATGCAGTACTTCCTTATAGTTAAGATTAACTTTTTATGAGTTTCCATAACCTCAATACCAAGAAAGAACTTTAATTTACCAAGGTTCTTGATGTTAATTTTAGATATCAAGAGATCTCTGAATGTGTTTATTTCCCTGATATCATTTCCAGCAACAACAATGTCATCAGCATAAACAAGAATTGCAACAAAATTGTGACCTTATTCAAGATAAGATAAACAGAGAGCGGTCATTTTCACTTTGACTAAAACCAAAAGTCACAAAGTTCCAACAAGTTTTTTATCCCAGTTTCTAGGAGCCTGTTTACGTCCATAAAGGGACTTAATTAGTTTGTATACTTTGCCATTATTAGACTCATTAGCTCATGTACATTGACCAACTTGAAAGTTTTGCCAATTCAAAATATCTTAAGAAAGTGTGCAAGCTTAAGAGTTGGAAACTTTGTTACATCGACTAACGACATCCACTATAATGGGTTTATGAAAAAGTATAAAAAATATGAAAGTTTTATGTTTCATTGCAACTATAGTGGACACTCATTTCATGTTTATGTGGGCATGAAGAGGTCCTAATTCTTGAACATCTTTATGAATTCAATACATTTAATGTATTTGTTTTTGAACCGTCGAAGTTTGAAGGTATTCACGCGTTTATTGGAATTAAAGTCTAGGTGATTCTTGGAAGACATGTAAAGTTTAGCTTTGTCTTGGGATTCAGGAAAAGTGATTACTTGGAGTACAAGGTATATAAAGGTTGCAGACTAAAGGTGAAAAGATCGGAGCTTTAGGGTTCTCTAAAGGTTAGTAGATCGGTTATTACGAGAAAGCGGGTTCTCTAAAGGTTGTAGACACGGCTTCTGAAACTTGTTGGTAAAGTTGGTTAAAAAGCAACTTAACAAGGTTTGTAGCAAGATTAAAGAAGAATGACTAGTATGAATAAAAGGTTTAACATCGAAAAGCTCGATGAGTTTGGTGTACAAAAGCATGGAGGTTCGAAGCAAGTTAGGTTCAAGCAACTTGGTCCTGGTGTTAAACAGGAGTCCATGGAGTACATGTCCAAAGTGTTTGGTTTGAGGTCGAATTGTAGGTAGCTCAGGAAAATCGTGAAATTGAAGTAATTTAGGATAGTAACGATGATATTGCAGTGGTTCAAAGAAAGTTGGAGGTTAACTAACTTGAAAAAAGAAAAACTCGGGCTACTTGGTAAAGGAGCAGAAAAAGGTACACCTTGGTATAAAAGTGGGGGCAACCATTATATATAGTAACTGGAGTACCTGGTCAAGAGGGTGCACAAGGTAATACTGCTGAAAGGAAGATAGTGAAGGTCGTCTAAGGAAGCTAACTTTGATATTTACTAAGGTACAATGCTTGTTTAACAAGGTGGTCCCTAGTTCGAGATTCCAACATTGGATGAAGATGTTGAGTATCGGTATAGACTAGGAATCACTACTAAGGTGAAAATTGTTATTCCACAAAAAGGTGTAGATTGGCGGGAACACCCTGACCCCGGGTGCCTTTTGGCACCAGCCATTGTCCACCCCACAAGGAATAGCTCTGGCAACTCTCCTGGGGTGAAAATTGTTATATTATAGTATCAATTCTTAATGTACTAAAGTGTAACTAGTCTATGTATAGGGATTTAATTGTAATTAGATAAATATAGTTAGGGTTAGACTTAAACTAGGATTGCTCCGTATGCAAGGCAAACAAAGATACTATAAAATTCTAATTCCGTAGGGATTATACCCCTTCCTCTCTATAAAAGGAGGTGAGGGTAGTGCTAGTTTGTACATTTTTTTCTTGCTCATTCGTTATTTAATACAATGTAACGTTCAGGGTCACATGCGTAGTTACTTTAAGTCAATATTCCGTGCTATCTTACAAGGTTTATTGGTTTTTTATCCAACAGTTTATATGTCCAGTTTCAGGTCGTGTCTCGTGGCTGGTGAAAAAATTATCACCGCTAATAATAGTTATGGAGATGTTCAATCACATCAGTCTTTCTATGCAACATAACTTGTTCTTGAAATAAAATTTGGAAAAGAAAGTAAATTGAGCTTCAATGTTTTGTCTTTATAATATTTTCAATTCTTGATTATGTTAAATCTATTGTTAAATACACTTTTATTATTCAAGTCAATTTATTGTAAAACCATGTATTTTTCGCACTAATGCTACTTTCACACATTCAAATATTTTTACAAAACAAACACGGTTATATGGTTCATATTCAGACTTACGAACTAGATTTCAACTCGGAGCCTTCTGATAAATAAACATCAATTAAATCTCTAAAGCTCGGTGAATATCCTTTATGAAGTTCAATTTGTTTCCAAAAAATTTGAGTTTTGTTCTTATGGGTCGCGTCTATCTAAGTTATTTGTTTTTAATTTTCCATTTGATGTTCAAGTGTCGGCAATATTTTCTCCGGGTTAGATAGAGCACATGTTGTCCACTAGCTTTAAAATCAAGCTAATAATCCTTGAGCAAATGTGATTAGCATTTTGATGATAGCTACGTTAGTTGGTTCTTATCTCAAATATATAGCAAGTCCAATACTGTAAGCTCTTTCAGTATGTTTTCTTTATATACCTTTCAATCAATTCAATTAATATTACGGTTCAAAAAAATCTATGCTTATATGATCTTCAATATACCTAAATTATTGGTAATAATTGTTACGTATTTGTTAGAGAAACTGCTAAAAAGAACATGCTACAATAATCTATAAACATACCATCTGGTATAACAGANGGGGAGAATTTCGCACATTAGCACATTCAAATATCGCACGATCGAATGTGGGCCTGCAAATGATTGGCATGTACTTTTGTCCCCCACACTTGTCAAGCCCTTATAAAATTCGCACGATCGCACGATCGCACTTGACTAAATTGGGAAAACAGATTCGTTTTGGCTTATTTTGGGAAATTGGAAAATTTTTTGGCTTATTTTGGGAATTGACCCTTTTCTTTATATACCTTTCAATCAATTTAATATTACGGTTCAAAAAAATCTATGCTTATATGATCTTCAATATACCTAAATTATTGGTAATAATTGTTACGTATTTGTTAGAGAAACTGCTAAAAAGAACATGCTACAATAATGTATAAACTAGGGGTGGCAATTTTTGACCCGACACGAAACCCAAGGCCGGCTTTAAGGGAGTGCAAGAGGTGCCATTGCACAGGGCTACCGCTTAACGAGGGCCACTAATTTCCATGCACTTTATTATATGTATATACAGAACATGAGGCTTGAGTTTAATTAGTTCACGCACTCGTGATACATGTGTATTTTGTATCTGTGTTTAAGGGCATCTTTGTGGTGATGGCACGGGCCCACCGAAATCCATGAGACGGCCCTGACGAAACCCGACCTGACTGACACGAAAATTAACAGGTTCGGGTTGAGTTAAATAGATTTCAGGTCGGGTTTGGGTCGACCCATTTAACCCGTTTATTAAACAGGTCAGGTTCGGGTTGGAAATAAATTAATTGGGTCGACCCGCCAACCCGTTTAAGATTTTTTTCTTAAATTAAAAAATATTTATATTTTATTATACAGGTTAAATAGGTTAAACGGGTCGACCCGCAAACCCATTTAACCTGTTTAACTCTTGTAATGTGGCAACTTTTATATAAAAAACGGGTTAAATGGGTCAACCCGAAACCCGTTTAACCTATTCAACCTGTGTCACCTATTTAACTCGCCAACCCAAGTATATATACGGGTTAAATGGGTTAGGTTCGGATTATGTGTAAACAGGTTAGGGTTGACATAGCTGACCCAATGATTTAAATGGGTCAGGTTTGGGTTGGGGTTTTCTGACCCGGCAACCTGACAACCCGAATCCGCCAACCCGAACCCGACCCGAATTGCCACCCCTAGACTATAAACATACCATCTGGTATAACAGAACTTTTAGAAACAAAGTCTTTAATTAATAATTGTAATTGACCACTCATGTGAGTATGTCACCTCCTTGATGAAAGATCACGTTCTTATGGCCATCTTCTTAGACCAAATGAGGGGTAAATCATATGTGGTTGACCTTATAATGCATTCGAATCCACCATGAATCCGAAAACATATAAGTGGCCAGAAAAACAAGCACTTTGAACACTGTCGTGGTCAACCTCGGAGGCATTTATTAATTTTGGCCATTGTTGATCATATGTTCAAACACAACATAAATATTATTATTTTTTACTGAAAATTCCTTGAATCTATATTTAAGAAAAAGTGAATAAAACACGAAATGAAGCAACATAACATTAATATGTAACAAAAAAAATCTGAACTAATAAAGTAGCCTTCCATTGACTTGCTTCTTTGTGAATGTAGATACGTTTGATGGATATCCTTTGGAGTGTTCCTTTGGATCGTTTGTGTCGTCCAAGGCCAGTAAAATAAATCTATAGTGATATCCGTTGTAGTTTTCCTTTGGATCGTTTGTGTCGTCCAAGGCCACTAAATTAAATCTATATGGCTAATGGCTTAAATTAGTCAATTATATGATGTTTTTCATTATCTCTCTTAGTATCAACTCGCAAAGAAGTTCATTCTATACACTTCAAAATTTGCTTTTTTAACTTTTTTGTTTCGTCAAACCTTTGCGGTAAATTAAGTTGGTAGCTTAACATATGCTCTTCAATTTGACCAATTTATACTTTCACATTTTGATTAATATAAGAGTTAATTGCATTTTCGGTCCCTGTGGTATGGACAAATTGCAGATTTGGTCCCTAAAAGTTTGAAAGTGCACCGGTAGTCCCCATTTCGAAGGTTTCGTTGCATGTTTGGTCCCTCACCAACTTCAAATTACTAAAATACCCTTGTCTTTTTCTTTTCTTATTTTCTTGTTAGTTTCTTACATAAATGGTCCCTGTGTCTAGCCATATTTCACAGATTTAGTCCGATTTTTTTTAAACTATTAATATTAGCATTATTTTTTTATATGTTTTTCGTCCGATTTTATACGTCTGTATTTTTTCATCCGTTTTTATACATTTTCATCCGTTTTTATACGTTTTCGTCCGTTTTTATATGTTTTTGTCCATTTTTCCGTTTTCGTCTGTTTTTATCCGTTTTCGTCCGTTTTTATACGATTTTATCCGTTTTCGTCCGTTTTGATACATTTTCGTCCGTTTTTGTAAATCTCATCCGTTTTTAAACATTTTTCTTACATTTTCATACATTTTAATCCGTTTTTATACGTTTTCATTCGTTTTGATACGTTTTCATCCGTTTTTTAATGTTTTCGTCTGTTTTTATACGTTTCATCTGTTTTTACAAGTTTTCATCCGTTTTCATCCATTTTATACGTTTTCAATAGTTTTGATACGTTTTCATCCGTTTTTTTACATTCTTGTCGATTTTTATATGTTTTCGTCCGTTTTGGTAAGTTTTTATCCGTTTTCATCCGTTTTTATATGTATTCATCCGTTTATAAATGTTTTTCTTACGTTTTCATACATTTTATCCGTTTCCGTCCGTTTTAAATGTTTTTCTTACGTTTTCATACATTATATCCGTTTTCATCTGTTTTATACGTTTTTCTTACGTTTTCATATATGTTTATCCGTTTTTATACATTTTCATTCGTTTTGATATGTTTTAACCATTTTTATATGTTTTCATCCGTTTTTAAACGTTTTTCTTACTTTTATGTGTTTTCGTCTATTTTTTTACGTGTCAAAACGAACAAAAACGTATAAAAACGGATAAAATGTATGAAAACGTATAAAAATGGACGAAAATGGATAAAATTATACGAAAACGGATGAAAACAGATAAAAACAGACGAAAAGTTATAAAAACAAATGAAACATAAAAAATGGATGAAAAATATCAAAACGAATGAAACGTATAAAAACGGATAAACAGATATGAAAACGTAAGAAAAACATATAAAAACATATGAAAACGGAAAAAATGTATGAAAACGTAAGAAAAACATTTAAAAACGGACAAAAACGGATAAAATGTATGAAAACATCAGAAAAACGTTTAAAAACAGACGAAAACGTATAAAAAAAGAATGAAAACGGATAAAAACTTACCAAAACGGACTAAAACGTATAAAAACCTATGAAAACGTAAAAAACAGATGAAAACATATCAAAACTATTGAAACGTATAAAAACGGACGGAAACAGATAAAAACTTGTAAAAAAGGACGAAAAATGTATAAAAACAGAAGAAAACATAAAAAAATGGATGAAATGTATAAAAAAGAATGAAAATGTATAAAAACGGATTAAAATTTATGAAAATGTAAGAAAAACATTTAAAAACGGATGAGAATTTACAAAAACGAACGAAAATGTATCAAAACGGACGAAAACGGATAAAATCGTATAAAAACGGACAAAAACGTATAAAAATGTACGAAAATGTATAAAAACGGACGAAAACGTAAGAAATACGGACGTTTAAAATCGGACGAATACATATANTGGATGAAATGTATAAAAAAGAATGAAAATGTATAAAAACGGATTAAAATTTATGAAAATGTAAGAAAAACATTTAAAAACGGATGAGAATTTACAAAAACGAACGAAAATGTATCAAAACGGACGAAAACGGATAAAATCGTATAAAAACGGACAAAAACGTATAAAAATGTACGAAAATGTATAAAAACGGACGAAAACGTAAGAAATACGGACGTTTAAAATCGGACGAATACATATAAAAAATAATACTAATATTAATAGTTAAAAAAAATCGAACTAAATCTGTAAAATCTGGCTAGACACAGGGACCATTTATATAAGAAAACTAAAAAGAAAATAAGAAAAGAAAGAGACAAGGGTATTTTAGTCATTTGATGTTGGTGAGGGACCAAACATGCAGCGAAACCTTCGAAATGGGGACTACCACCGTACTTTTCAAACTTTTAGGGACCAAATCTGCAATTTGGCCATACCATAGGGACCAAAAATGCAATTAACTCTTAATATAATCTTAAATTTGGTCACAATTTTGGTTTATTTTTGGCGCAAAGCATGGGCAAAAAGACCTTGTTAGAATCACATATTGTTATCAATGCATATGATTTCATAGGCGCGAGATGATTTTCTTGTCTCCGTGGAATGTGTGAGATGGTACAAAACAATAATAACAAAACACGAAACAACCACAAGATCTTATTAATAAACCAGTCGACAAGATTACACTTTTAAGGGTGCGTTTGGTATGCTGCCATGAATGACAATGGGTATGAGTTTAATAGTAGTGGTGAGTCCCTCACTTATGAAAGATCCATACCTAGCTCTCTAGATGTATATGGAGTATGGATTATATCTATCATTAATTACCATAGTGGTGGGCCCCCTCATCTTAAACAAACACCTTTAATCACTTTCATAGTCATAGCCTCATTCCCATAGTGGGATACCAAACGCACCCTAAATGTAATAAAGGTTAACAAGGATTTCAGTGATAATCAATGAGACAACACTCAACACAATACAAAAATGATTAAAAGGTCGCCCATTTGGAGTCAAGGGATGAGCAAGAGATTAGGAGCAGCTAAGAGATAATTAGGGTTGCTAATTATGGATGAGTGATTAGGCACATATATAACCTTCAATATTACACATATGGCCCCTCATATTTGTAGAATCCTTTAGACCTAGCATAAACTTGATAAGTTCCATAGCAGCCCTCAACTCTTGTATTATTCAATATAAAATAGAAAAAATCTGAAAGTGATAATCACACAATAAGAACTTAAAAATAAATAAGAGAATCAGATTATTATTCAACACCCCCTTAATCTAATTATTCAAAATATCAAACATTTTTAGTTGTCTGCACAAGTCTTTGTGTTGAGCACAAGGGGGATGTTATGTAAGAATATCTGCAATTTAGTCGATTCAACCAATTTTTTGGGTTCTTATGATACCTTTTGCAATTCTATTCTCTAATGAAGTGGACATCTAAATCAAAGTGCTTAGACCTTTCATGAAACACAGGTTTATTGGTTGGTTGAATGACAGCCTTGTTGTCACAGACTCACAGTGGAGAGTAACATGTAATTAAGGTTCAACACCAAGGTCTTTAAGAATTCTTTGAATCCAAATGATTTCACAAGTGGTTGAATCCATTTATCTGTACTCAACCTTAGTATATGATTTGGAAAAAGTGGCTTGTTGTTTACTCTTCCAACTTTCCAAGAAATAAGTCAGTCATTGTAAAAAAAACACAGTAACAAGTAACATATTTTCTGATTTTAGGACATTTAACCCAATCTGCATCAGCGCAGGCTTGCAGACTACCGTATTGACTATCATAAGAGTATATTAAGCCTTTAACTAGATAACCATCTAAATACCTTAGCACATCCAAAGTTGACTCACCATTAGACTTTAAAGGTGAGTATATATGTTGTGCAAGAATGAACAAAGTATGCAATGTCTGGTCTAGTATGAGTTAGATAAAATAACTTTCCAACAAGTTGTTGATAACCAGTAATGTTTTCCATAAAAGGGTCTTCATCAGTAGGTTTAAAACGAACATATATAGGTTTACAAGAAGACATACCAAATTCATGAAGTAACTTAATGCAGTACTTCCTTATAGTTAAGATTAACTTTTTATGAGTTTCCATAACCTCAATACCAAGAAAGAACTTTAATTTACCAAGGTTTTTTATGTTAAATTTAGAGATCAAGAGATCTTTGAATGTGTTTATTTCCCTGATATCATTTCCAGCAACAACAATGTCATCAGCATAAACAAGAATTGCAACAAAATTGTGACCTTATTCAAGATAAGATAAACAGAGAGTGGTCATTTTCACTTTGACTAAAACCAAAAGTCAAAAAGTTCCAGCAAGTTTTTTATCCCAGTTTCTAGCTAGGAGCCTGTTTACATCCATAAAGGGACTTAATTAGTTTGTATACTTTGCCATTATTAGACTCATTAGCTCATGTACATTGACCAACTTGAAAGTTTTGCCAATTCAAAATATCTTAAGAAAGTGTGCAAGCTTAAGAGTTGGAAACTTTGTTACATCGACTAACGACATCCACTATAATGGGTTTATGAAAAAGTATAAAAAATATGAAAGTTTTATGTTTCATTGCAACTATAGTGGACACTCATTTCATGTTTATGTGGGCATGAAGAGGTCCTAATTCTTGAACATCTTTATGAATTCAATACATTTAATGCATTTGTTATATAAGACATTTTATAAAGTTATAAAAGTTTATACTATAGTAAATGTAGATTTATAATATTAAAAGGCTTAAAAATTGTTGACGTATTATTGTATAAACTTTTATAAAAAAAATTATGATAGTAGATGCTCTAAATATCTGATTAAACAAAAGCTGTTGAGTCTCCTTAAATATCACCAAACATATTTGCGATTTATGCTAAAATATATTGAGATTGAGCCTTATCATAATAGCCCAAACCGGAGTTAACAAATACTGTTTCAATACACCTTAAACTGGTGTGGTCTAGACATTGCCTTCTTTTCCAAATCACATCCAAGTTCCTTGAAAGTTGAAATAACTATTGTTTTGATTGAAGATCTCGAACATTATATATAGTTCCACTATAATGCAAACTTGTACTGCTGTATTAATTAATCTGTCATGTACTCTATAGTCTATACAAGTCAATTTGCGCTATTAGATTTCATTATTTTACATTACTAAAAAGTAACAATTAAGCAATCCGTTACAATGCCTCACATAGCCGGTGACGGAGCTAGGATTTTCATATTGGGTGGGCAAAATAATTCTTCACAAAAATAATTACGATTAGAAAACTTATTATATTGGTCGTTGTATTAACAATATGAACTTATTTGTTATTTGACAGACAACATTGAAAAACGACGCCGGATGGAACTGTGCTAATTCTAACCGGATAAATTAAGTCTGATCGGATGTATTAGTGGGACAGAAACGATTTACTAAATGTATATGTAATTTAAGTAAATTCTTGAAGTATGAAATGGTTTGAATATTCATTGGGTGGGCTAAATCATTTATAGTGTGAAACAAAATACCAAAATAACATAAATATACACGTAATTAGGGGCTTTGAGTTGGCCATGGGATAACCCACTCCAAGAGTGACTCCGTCCCTGGTAGGTGCTAATGAAAAACATGATATGCATTTAGAATTATGTAATAGTTGATTAGTTAGGAAGATAAGACGAGTCATACGAACTCTTGAATAGAGGTGGACATACCTAAGGCAGAGAGTATGCACATGCATACTTTTCAAAAAGCATTTGTGTAAATTTTAATTTTTTAATGAATTTATTATAGTTTAACACTAAGTGCATACCTTCTTCAAAAAAAACATTTGAAAATGTATATCCTATGATCGATTTCTGTGTCCATCCATGATCTTTAACAATTCAATGTTTATACTTCATACTAGTACCATTTTAGTGTTTTTATTGAAATTATTTGCTTTTGCCAAGTAGACTTCCATCGACCTGGAGGTCGACTACAACGACATAGTGCTTTGTGGTAGAAGGACGATTGGAGCCCGAGTTCGGTAGAGCAGATACAAAAAATGATACATTTTGTGATGCGAGATTTATAACTGTAAAAGTTAGATCCAAGAATTGTCCTTTTCTCTAAAGATGTATATGGAAACGTTAAAGAGTCGGCAAGTAGTTGGTGACTTGGTATGCATGAGTTAGGTTGGGTTGGCTTGAAAAATAGTTTGGCTTTCTAGTCAAATGGTAAGACTTTATCAACAATTTAGTATTTGCTTCTCGCGACTTCTTTACTTGTGAAGAATGACAACAAAATCTTGTACGTTTAAAATTATGCTTTACCAACTAATAATCTTTGATCATATAACGGTACATGTCTATAAACAAATAAAAAGAGAATTATATCCAACAACACCCAAATATCATGTTCACACAACCTGTAACAATTCATACAGTAATATTTGTAGCTTAGCTAAAAGAAATGTTAATGGTCATACGGTTGGGCCACGTCGAACTACTCTGGCTCATCGAAACCTTGCCATGCTTGAGATTGTTACATAACTTTTAAACAATGAGAATTAAAATTTGGTGTGATGATCTCATTTTTTCATATATTGGCGATTCTAGTAGCTAGCTACCTAACTAACGAGTAAGTTCGGCATCAAGTATATTGGTCCTCTAATATACATTATACATACACATGATCCATTAAATGGAGATCCACCCATCCTTAACAATCTCCATTATTAAATGGACCCATGAACTTAATTTTATTGTTTTATAAAATTAATGCTCCCATCATTTATATTCAAAGATGATATTAAGGACGTGGCTACAGATTCAAGCATACAATTGGAAAAATATAAACTAAAGATTGACTTTCCCTTTTCTTCAATGATATGTTGATGTTCTTCCCTCAATCCCATATGTAACACAATATCATATAAACCCTTTTCACATACCAATAGTCAATTCAACTTTTACATTTTCAAAGATAAAGTTGTTTTCTTCCTAGAGTTTAAAAGAAGATCTAGAATAGGTTGAATTATAATGATATATCTCCATCTTTCAATTTCATAAGTTTGTCTATATCATCATATAGTAACAATAACTTATGCAATTATTGAAAAGATAATCTTAAATTTTGAGAGATAGAAGGAAAAGATAAATTGTGTAGCCCCTACCGTCCTTAATTGTAGTACTTTTGGACGTTTACATCTTAACCACCCTCTATATATATTTCATATTTCTATATCTTTAAGCATATATTCTTCCAAAAAACCAAACTTAAACGCCTGTGTACAGTAGAAAACAAAGAAAGAAAGAAAGAAAGAAGATGATGAAGGTTGGTGTCATGGTTGAGCTTTTAGAAGAATATCAAATGGTGATGAGCATGTTAAGAGAACGCATGAGAAGAGTTCTAAACGGGACAAGCACCCGCACGCGTTCTTCATCGACTGCATTGTTCTACAGTCAGCCTGACTCGTCTTCTTTTCTTGTATTTTTCTAGCTAGCTGCATGTCTGTAGGTAATTCTTGTTTTGATTTGTTCTTTAGTTATCTAAAGATTTGAAGATACTACATACTTATGAGTTAAATACTCGATCTCTTGTATTTTTTGGGTAAAGGTTTTTACCCTCGTAAATATAATCTCTTCAATGTTTCATACATCAATAAAGTAAAGCGTGCGAACTTTCGCCATGTTAAGCAAAAAGTTTATGATATTGGGATTCAGTCACTTGAGAAAACTGTACACATAGAGAGAGATGAAAATTGCAATTAAAATAGGAGGAAGAAAGGTTGTCGCACATGAACTTTAATTTGCATGAAATCAACTTCATATTTTTAGCTTAATCAATTCTTTGGTGTTTTGGTTAATTTGTTAATGGGATCTTTGGATCCACTCATTTTATTGACTTATTGAGTCGAGAACAATGAAAAGGGAGGGCTTCAAACCCCGTGAATTAGTCGGCTAAAACGTCGGAAACCATGGTTATCAAAAAATATACTTAGACAGTATAAAAATGCTAATGCGATATATACTTAAATCAGAAGGGGGCCCCTCGCACTGATATTAAAAAGTGCTATAAAAATTCAGTTAATATATGATTAGTATACTTAACTTTTAAATACTAATAGACATTACTTACATCGGAGGGCCCTCTCACAAATGATGCTTGTTGTTGTTGCTCCACGTGCACCATGTATAATTCACCGGGTTATTATCTTCACCCTACTCGTCAAACTCCCCCTAACATACGGAATAAACAGTTACTCGTTACCTTGCCAACTAGGATTTTTTCACGTAAGTTTTTTTATTCTTCAAAAACAGAATTTCAATACCATTTCTTATTGGCTTACGGTGCATATTTTTGGAGCGTCCGCGTACCGCGTATCCACCGATGCATACCCCGCGACCGTGAACCCTCTCGTGCTTTCGGTCAAGTTCACGTCGCTCCAACCGCTCCACTCGGCCGCCACGTCCTGGCCGTTTACCCTTCCACTATACATTAGCTACCAAAACCTCTTCCTCCGGCTGCTCCGCCGCGTGGGCCTNGCTTTTCGTGATTTACAGGACCTCATTCGTAGCTTCGCACTTGGCCAGCAAAATCAATAGGACGACCCTGTCAATAACCGAGTATCAAAATGATTTGTGTAATCATTTTTCAAAAGAAACTATTCGACCATATATATCTAGGTTACATGAATAAATTTTTAGGATAACTAAAAGTGTTTAGGCTTTTGGTTTTGGCAAAACAAATTAAAAGAACCTTTTTGCTCAAAATTATAAGAATTAGTCGACAAATTAATCTCCTCATAATATTTTTCCATAAAAGTTGATTGGTTACAAGACTAATTCATCATAGGTAATTAAACCGAGTTTAAACCGGCCATTGAATAAGGTAAACAGTTACAAAACTGAAGAAACAACTCCAACAAAGTTATCAGCTTAATCACTCATCAGCATGCTCACTTAAAAGCATACGTGTTGATGTGTTCACTCATTGCGGAGTACAACTTGCTACTGAGTTTTACTCACTGAAGAGTATAACTTTCTTATGAATTTACTTACTCAAGAGTTAAACCTTCTTATGAGTTACTCCTTTATGTACTTACTTAGAGTTCACTCACAGAAGAGTCGAACTCTCTAATGAACTCATCAACTAGTTTATTTCCTTAATACCATTATTAAATCAGAGAGTTTTAGGGATTTAANTTGTGGAGCTACTATACATATTTTATTAATTTTTATTGGTTTCATGAATTGTACTTTTAAATCTGTAAGATTTATGATGAAGTTAGTTTTGTTATGGTTAATGTCGCTCCTTGTGCTTGAATGAGTAACAACTAACAAAGTTAACAATTACCAGTAAAATCATAGTTCGAGACCCAAAAAGGTTTTGTACTAATATATAAGTAAAAAGTCCAGTGAGTTAGCGACTAACTTACCAAACAAAGTTCTCACTATGCATATTACTACTCCACATATCACCAAGCCAATAAAAATGGTCATGAATTCTGTTTTGAATAAATAAAACTTAACGATGAAAAAATCACTAGTTGGTCAAGGTAACAAGTAAGCTGTTTATCCGTAATTTGTTAGGGGTAGTTGACGAGTAGGGTAAGATAATACCTGGTGATTAACATGTGCACGTGGAGCAACCACACAAAGCCATCATTTGTGAGGGGGCCTCCGATTAGTATATTTCTATTAGTATTTAAAAATGTCTAAGTATACTTATACATATCTAACTTGAATTTTTATAGCACTTTTTAAATATCATGCGAGGGGCCCTCTGATTTAGTATATATCCATTAGTATTTATACATGTCTAAGTATATTATGTTTAGAATTTTACATACTCACTTCGTCCTAAAACATAAGTCCATTTTGACTTTTTGAATCCATCTTTGACCTTAAATATTTTAATTTGTATTATGTAATACTTGATGAAAATTATACCAATAAAAATACATTTAAAACTCAATTCATTAATATATTTTGCATTAAGTATTATGTAATACAAACAAAAATATTTAAAGTCAAAGTTGGATTCAGAAAGTCAAAGTAGACTTATATTTTGGGACAGGGGGAGTAAAAGTTAAGCTTTTCGTGATTTACAGGACCTCATTCGTAGCTTCGCACTTGGCCAGCAAAATCAATAGGACGACCCTGTCAATAACCGAGTATCAAAATGATTTGTGTAATCATTTTTCAAAAGAAACTATTCGACCATATATATCTAGGTTACATGAATAAATTTTTAGGATAACTAAAAGTGTTTAGGCTTTTGGTTTTGGCAAAACAAATTAAAAGAACCTTTTTGCTCAAAATTATAAGAATTAGTCGACAAATTAATCTCCTCATAATATTTTTCCATAAAAGTTGATTGGTTACAAGACTAATTCATCATAGGTAATTAAACCGAGTTTAAACCGGCCATTGAATAAGGTAAACAGTTACAAAACTGAAGAAACAACTCCAACAAAGTTATCAGCTTAATCACTCATCAGCATGCTCACTTAAAAGCATACGTGTTGATGTGTTCACTCATTGCGGAGTACAACTTGCTACTGAGTTTTACTCACTGAAGAGTATAACTTTCTTATGAATTTACTTACTCAAGAGTTAAACCTTCTTATGAGTTACTCCTTTATGTACTTACTTAGAGTTCACTCACAGAAGAGTCGAACTCTCTAATGAACTCATCAACTAGTTTATTTCCTTAATACCATTATTAAATCAGAGAGTTTTAGGGATTTAACGGGAGTACACTCAGTACCTCCAAACTTATTTCCAAGTATGACCATATCCCTCAAGTGCATTAAGGGCCTGTTTCTTTTTTTATCCTGTTTGAGAATGATATCTTTTTGCATAATGGTATATGTTTGGAGTTGGTCCTGAGTGCATAAATTGTGTTTCTTTTTGTTTCTTAATGACAAATATTAATATAGTACATCACTATTTTTAACATTTATCTAACAAATATATTTTCATCATCAGGTTCCAACTTCCAAGTTCCACCGCCATAGATCTTTATGTTTAACAAACACAAAAATTAATGAGAACAAAACCCATGAATTCCTATATAACTAACCCATGAAAAATATATAATATATAATCAACATAATCATGTCCAAAAAATACAACATTATACAAATCCAACTGTTACAGATCTGATCTTGTTTTTTAACTACTAACCTAAACACTTAAAAAAATGAAAAATTGTATTCATCTTCTTCATACCCAAAACTCCACAATTAAAGACAATTGAAGCTTTTACTTAAATGAATGAGAGTGAAGCAAATAATAAAACCTTGAGTGTAGTTATATCCATGACAACTGTTACAGATCTGATCCGTCAAGTGAAGTAAAAATTGACGGGAAGAAACTAACTACAATGAGAAGGCAACCGGAGGGAAGGGCTGTTGGGTGAGCACCGGCAGGAAGGGCTGTTGGGGTGAGCACCGGTGAGGGGAAGGATGTACCGGTGGTGGTGGGAGGTTAAAGGGTGAGTGTTAACTCATGAATATTGATATGATTAAAAGAAAAAGAAATAGATAAGTGTATATAATAAAGGGTGAAAGTTGTCCTGGATGTGAAGGAGGTATGTTTTTACACCCATCCACGTTAAGGATATCATTGTGGAATAAGAAGAAAAGAAAGCTGTTAGCTAAAGGCCCAATAAGCAAAAAGTAAACAGCCCCTAAGTCTTGCACTACGTACCTCCAAACTATTTTCCATTCATACTCTCATTATGACGCACCAAACAATACGTAAGATTTAAGCTCATTTACATATCAAACATTTACTCACATACCAAGGGACAAATCTCAGCCACTCATTTTTAACAAACCCAGTTTCATCCTTCTTCTTTTTTTCAAATATTAATATCTCTTAAATCGTTAATCGTTAAGCGAAAATAATATACCAACGCGACGAGCATTTAATTATCTTTCTATAGATAAAAATTTTGATATACTTTCGACAATTTTTTTTCACGTTTTATTTTACGTTTTTACGCTTTTTTGTCTATTAAAACTTGCATAAGAAATCACATGTAATACTACACTAATTTGGAAAAACACATAAAATCACATGTGACTTTTCTCATGCGGTATCTCAATCATATATGATTTTTTACCAACTGTGATTTTTTCACATGTGATTATAGAAGTTTTATAAATGAACTACTATAAACTATAATACAAATATATAAATGAACTACTATAATTTATAATTCAAATATAGCGTGTGTGATATATGGTTGGAAAGCCAAAAATATATGTTTTCGAATGCAAAAAACTGGAAAAGTTTTTTATTTGTAGACAAATACTTATGTGAATTTTAGTACGAATGTTTAGTGTTCGAACTTCGATATTAGTGTTAAATCACATGTGATATGTAATGCAAATTTTGATACAACTAAGAAAACATGAAAAAAATGACAAAAAAAAAGTTTGTTGAAAGTATATCAAAGTGCCCGTCTATAGAAAGATAATTAAATGTTGGTTGTGACGGTATAATTTGTTTTGTCTAACGATCAACGGTTCATGACATATTTAAATTACAAAAAATGAGTGTAATTGAATTCTTAATTTAAATATTAATTAGAGTAAACTGCAAAAAAGGTCCCTAAACTTTACTAATTTTGCGAGAAATGTCCTTGAACGAAAAATTATGCAAGTTGTGTACCCAACGTTTTATTTTTTTGCAGGAAATTCCCGTAAGCCATTAAATCTCCCATTTTTGCTAACGCTCGTTAACTTTTCCCCTTAGTGGCCATGTGAAATGACTAATTTACCATCGCCTACTACAGAGACATTTTTTGCAAGAACATTTTTTGCATTTTACTATTGATTTTATTTTGAGTTCTCATCACCACCACCCTCTACCACCACACAACCACCACCACCCTCTACCACCACACAACCACCACCATCAAATCCCCTCTTTTGTATTTTGTAATAAAATCTGAACCATTACAAAAATTAACACATGTATACATATTCATCTAATTTGAATGTTAAGCAGGAACATGGTTTTCAAGCATTTTTGTCATTGAGTAGGAACTCGGTTTTCATATAAACTACTATGGAAGCTGATATCACGAGTATTTTTGGACTATAATTAGGATGTAGGACCGACCTTTACTTTTAATTAGAGCACAATCTACATTGCTAAAATCAACACACTGAAGCAAACTTATATCTAAAACCCAAAAAGAATTATCTAGAAGCAGTCCAAATACCTTCACTTTGATTCACTGGAGCACCATTCCTTGACAGTGAATTTCTAGAATCGATGTGTATGACATTGATATATGGACATCGTGAATCTGAAACACCTATCTGAAAATAGATCACAACGAGACTGTAACACCCCCATTTTCACGGATCGCAACGGATGTAGATTTGGGGTATCACTTCATGGAATCACAGTAACAATAATAGAAAACGACTCGAAAAAAGACGTTTTTATAAATGAGTTATCATTCATTAAAATATCAGAGTTTTTATTAAGAAGAGGTCCGGTAAATCTAAAGGTGAAAATAGTATTTGAATGATAACAGGGTTGAAAGTCCTCCAAGTTCAGTACCGCTTCATGCCATAGCTCCGTAACAGCCATATACCTAGGATACATGCTTAAAAGTCAACACTAGGTGTTGAGTGAGAGTCATAGGTTTAAGTGATAGTGAATACAAGTTCCACAGGGTTCAATTGTTACACCCTTCAAGGAAAATGTAGTGTTTTTATGATAATTGCAATGCATATACAATTATCATGAAGTGGGTTATTGCACTAAGCTCATGAACCGCACGTTAACAGGTCCAGATCATGAGGCACTGCAGACTAAACCATGATGGGACAGAAAGGATAACTTGTCAAAGTCAATCCTTTAGAAAGTTTTCAAATATAGTACTTATTGGTACCCAAGGCACGGGCAAACCAACGGGAGTTGTCAAACTCTAATAGATCTATCAACTATATTCGCGTTCACTTGCGCAAGTGATTAAGTTCATGAATTTAGTAATGTGGTGGCAGATAGTAACACTCGTGCAATAACCAAAGAAAAAGACTTGTATTCAGTTTAAAGATAAAAAGTAAGCATGTATCCCCCTCACAGGGTTTATAAAGCATTTAGAAAGAGTGAGGCTATGAACTCACCTGGGCTTAGGGAAATCTGATTGATGTAAAAGTGACTCGGAGATTAGACTGCTTACTCACGTATCCTGGGGTTTGTTATAGGTGTGGGTGTATGTCAAGCTCTAGTTGTCTTATTTAGGTTTCTTAAGTAATTATCCCTAGGGTTTCTAATATAACATAACACCGTTTGGGCCATCACAATTCAGAAGTATATACTCCTCACATGAAGCTCCCTAGTATTGTATTATGTTATCAAACATAATACCGTTCGGGCCATCATAATTCAGAAGTATATAACCCTCACATGAAGCTCCCTAGTATTGTGTCATGTTGTTAAGTACTTTAGGTTATAGATATAACATAACACCGTTCGGGCCATCATAATCCAGAGGTCATGTAGTAAACGTTTGAGGAGCCAGGGCACTTTAAATCGTAAACCCAGCAAACTCGTCAAAACGAATACCCAAATGAAACCCCTCACATGAAGCTCCCTAGTATTGTGTTATGTTGTTATGTAAAAGATAGTTTTTAGTTTTATATGAAAATACTTCACTTTATAGCCTTATAGTTTATATAATTACAAAATCTAGCCTAAACTTATAAACTTATATAATTTAGACTTTTAATTATCTGGACTTTACACAATTAGCCCCTATACTTATATATCTTAGAAAAATGACAGAAATGACCCTTGGACTTATAAGTTTTCAAAATTTACCATTTATACCCTTAACTTTATAACATTTGCAAAACTAGTCCTTATAAGTTTATAACTATATTACTTTTTATCCTAAGGTTATATAACTTTACAAAAAGGGTCCTTATACTTAATACTTCTAAGAAATGTCAAAAATAGTCCCTAGACTTAATATTTTCAGAAAGTTACCATATATACCCCTATGCATGGAAAACTTTGCAAAACTAGTCCTAAAACCATGCAAACTATATTTTTATGAAACAAAAGAGTTTCCTAGCTTATGAATAACTAATATTAGCTTAACTAAGTTGCCTAAACTAGCTTATAGCTTATGGTAAGGGCTTATAGCATATAAAAGGCAATTCAACCAAAACTAGGGTTTTAAAATGAAAACACTCAAAGGAAAATGATCAAGGCTTAGGCAAAGGTTATAAGGCATCCTATAACTATCCTAGTATGGTAATAAGGCTATTATAATAATATTTAAGGCTTACGTGATTAAGGTGGGGTTTAACGTGGGTTTTTCTAGGTTTAGGGTTTTCTCGATGGGAAAACAACTCGACAAGGCTTCAAGGCTTATCCTACTCGACTTCTAGGACTACAAGGGATCTACTACTACTACTAGGACCAGAATGTTTGAGGTGAAAAGAAAGGAAGGTGTAGTTCGAAGTGAAGGGGTAGCGAGGGTTTATATACCCCTCGTTAGCCTTGGTGGCCAAGCAAGAGGGGGCTAGGTGGCATGATGGGGGGGGGAGTGACTAACTACTGCTACTAGGTGACTATTAGAAGCTACAAGGTAGGCTATAGGGCGGTGTAGGGATTGTGTGGTGGTGAATTGGCCGTGTAGTGAAGGTGGTGACAAGTAGGTGCATCACCTACTTGTAAGGTGTGTGNCTAACTAATATTAGCTTAAATAAGTTGCCTAAACTAGATTATAGCTTATGGTAAGGGCTTATAGCATATAAAAGGCAATTCAACCAAAACTAGGGTTTTAAAATGAAAACACTTAAAGGAAAATGATCAAGGCTTAGGCAAGGGTTCTAAGGCATCCTATAACTATCCTAGTATTGTAATAAGGCTATTATAATAAGATTTAAGGCTTACGTGATTAAGGTGGGGTTTAACGTGGGTTTTTCTAGGTTTAGGGTTTTCTCGATGGGAAAACAACTCGACAAGGCTTCAAGGCTTATCCTACTCGACTTCTAGGACTACAAGGGCTATACTACTACTACTAGGACCAGAATGTTTGAGGTGAAAAGAAAGGAAGGTGTGGTTGATATAGTGTGTTAGAATGATAGATTACTTATTGTGGTAGTGTTGTGATCTTAGGCTTGACATACTAGGAGTTTATATGATGTGAGTGTAGAGATATTTGGTTTGAGTGGATACGTGAGCAGGTCTAGAGAGTCATGCATGTAATGAAAAGCACATAAAAGCAAAAATTTACTTGTGAAAATACCTGATATAGGTATTATAGTGGAAATGATATTGATGAGATTTTATGGGTGGTTACAGAGACCACCAACACACTTATCTTGCAAATCTGAACTTGGTTATACTTTAAACGTGTAATGCATATGTATCCTCTAGATATCTTTCATTTGGACGAAACTTAATATGAGAGTGATCATAAGTGTTCTGCTTTCCTTTTCCAGGTAACTTTGGTTCATACGAGAAATATACAGTGAAATATGCTGGGGCTGCTGCTATGTATTTTGTATCCAAGAAACTGAAGAAAAAGATAATATTACTGATGAAAGAGCAACCTTGTTCGATGCTGCAAAAGAATGGGTTGATGCTCTTGACGGCAGAGAGTTTCTAGGTCAGTTAGTTTGGTTTATCATATCTAAGCAGTTTATGGTCAATTAATGCATGTTCACATTTTTATTATTCTGTCGTCGTGTACATGGTCACCCTTATGGCAAAATATCAACATGACAACACATGTTGTCTAGTACTGTATATATAGTCTACCCAGTTTTAGCATAAGAAGACCAGATATTTACTTTGTTTTTATTCATGTACTATATTTCCGACTTCCTTGGGGAATGAAGCCAATTACTTAAGGCATCCTTAAACATAATACAATAAATAATTTGATCTTATAGAATTGGCAAACAACGTGCTTCTAACTTTGGAAGAGGAGTGATGTCAGAACATAAGAATCTTAAATTTCAAATTGTAAATCTCATACACACTAGAGAATCTAGTGGAAATTAAGCTTAACTGGCATTGACTTTTAGCTTTTATGAGGAAAGACTACTTGGTGTATTATCAAAGGAGGGAGAACCGGAGAACACATGTTTTCACAGTAATCAAATTGGTGATGCTTGACATAAAGATGAATACTTGTAAGAGGTCCTTATCTTTATCTCACAAAGTCAAGAGTTGCAAGAGTTTTGTCAATCTGAAAGAAAGACTCAAAATAAAGCCATGACTGGTCAATAGAAGTAATCTGTCAAAAATGCTCCAAGCTCATTGTTTCAGATCTGAAGAAGGAATTAGGTTATCGCAATACCCCTGGACACAGAGCTTGGAGAAATGTAAGCTAATGGTTTTCAATATAATATAACTTATACATTCTGTTTCCAGGTTAATTTCTTCCTCAGCAATTATAACAGTATTGCATGAATGATCTCAGAAATTAAAAAATTGAAAGATGCTTGTCTGGTTGAGAAGTTTATTGCTACAGTGAACGAGAAGGTAGTCTTAGGATCTTAGCTATATTGTTACTGCTATATCTTTGACTGATGCCATATTTTCTAGTTGTCGGTCATATGTGATTGTAACTTAGATACCACAATGCTAAATGTTGATTTTCATTTTTCTTACTAAGGGTCACATAAACAAGGCGACGGACATGATCAAGGACATGATCCGTCTATTACTGAATCAAGGGATCATGGAAGTGGCACTTCAAGCAGTGGAGGGTGGTGGTAGAGGGTGGTGGTGATGGTTGTGTAGTGGTGATGGGAACTCAAAATAAAATCAACAATAAACTGCAAAAAATGTTCTTGCAAAAAATGTATATGTAGTAGGCGAGGGTAAATTAGACATTTCACATGGCCACTAAGGGGAAAAGTTAATGAGCGTTAGCAAAAATAGGGGATTTATGGCTCAAGGGCATTTCTCGCAAAAAATAAAACGTTGGGTACACAGCTTGCATAATTTTTCGTTTAGAGACATTCTCGCAAAAATGATAAAGTTTAGGCACTGAGATTTGTCCGTTGGTACATGAAAAAAGTTTAGTATGTAAAATAACTCTCTTCTTAAACTAAATCGAAAACTTTGTATATGCACGGGTTAAAAACTAGTTTCTAAAGAAGGGAACAATATGTAGTTATGTACACCGTTTATTCTTGTTTTACACATCATTTTTTATTATTAGGGCTTGTTTGGTAGGTGCTTGTAATCCATTCTTTTAGACGTATCATAAAATTAGATCACATGCTCAGGCACGACTATCACCTTACTTCCACCACCAAAATCGTAGTCATCACAAATGTACGTCTCCGTCGTTGCCACCTCATCGTTGCCGTGCCTCACTTTATTCTTCTTAGATTTTGTGTCCACTCCTCAGACAGTTAAATGTATGAATACACACATATTTTTTGAACCATATTGTAAAAACGAAATTAAATTCAATTCGGTCAAGATATCTTTCGTTTATTTTAGGTTATGTTTGTTTTTTAAAAATAGGCTCTTAACAGCCTCTGAATCTGAACCGTTCAGACGTGGTCAGACATTTTGGCCGTTCAGACCATTTATTTTTTTTTCCCGTTCAGACGCGGTCAGAGGCAGTAAGATCTTAATGGTCTAGACTTGAGAGGGGTGTCTTAATGCCTCTTGTTGACAGAAAAACAACCAAAAAAATTTAGTACGAGCAAGCAAATGTGCGGTTCAAACATGATTTTTTTTCCTGTTCAGATGCGGTCAGATTCAGACATTTACGCTTCAGATTCAGATTCAGATGTACGGTTCAGATTCAAATTCAGAGCCTTTTAAAAAACAAACACCACCTTAATTTACTGACCAAGATAGTCAAATGCATACAAATCCCAAGCTTTCATTCAGATCATTACGATTGTTGATATAAATAATGCATAAAAACGTTATTTATATTTTTCGATATCTTTATGTTTTGACGATCACAAAATGTAAAAACATTAAACGTAAGATTACTACGTAAACAAGTATTAAGTTAGTTTATATCATTTTATCCAACCTAATCACTTAAGGTATGAATAAACAAGTGCTTAATACATTTCATGATCAAAGGGGTATTTAATTAATTATTACAAACTTTATTAAATAATATAAACATATTATATATTTTTGAAAAACACTTTTGGTAATAAAGGAAAATGTTTAAATCATACTAAATATATGAATTCAAATTTTTAACCAAAATCAGTTAGTTTTTCACCAAATAAACTTTCTCCAGAAAAAGACAAAGTTTATGGCCGTTATAGGTGGGCGGCCCCCTTAATTTTAAGGGGGGCGGCCATGAATTAAGGGGGCCGGCACGCTCCCTGTGTCAGAAATCTTTGCCTATAAATACCACCTCAAACCTGGTACTTTTCCTTACCTTTTGCACTAAAATTTTCAGATCCAATCCTCTCTAAACATCTTTCAAAACCCTTTGATCATAACATTATTAATCCTTGTTTCAAGTGATTCAATCCCTCCTCATCCATCCTCATCCAAAGTGCAAGAGAAGAATACTCCTTCAACATCAAGTTTAAGAAGTATTGTAAGTTAGTAGTGTAGATTGTGTATATCATTTGTGAAGTTGTGTTGTGCTTGTAATAAGTAGTTTTAGGTGAAGTAGAAGTTGTGTAGAGAAGAAGAAGTAGTGTAGTAGTGAAGTGGTGTGAAGTAGTGAAGAAGTTGTGGTGTGTACAAGTAGTGTAGAAGTTGTGAAGAGTTGTGAGATTGGTTCTAGCTAGGATTAGAACCCGACATCTAGCTTTGTGTCGTTAATTGGTGTAAGCGAAAGTCGTGTAAGGTTTCTCCGCCACAAGGGAGTTTGTTGACATAGTGAAGAAAACTCTCGAGTAGGTGACTCGGGGAGTGGAGTAGGAACAAGGAAGGTGACCTTGTAGCCGAACCACTATAAATCCTTGTGTTGTGGTTTGATCTTTCTAACTCTATTCTTTCATTACTTATTTACTTATACTATATTTGCTTAGTTAGTTAGTAACTCCATAATTGTTCATATAGTGCAAGTATTGAATTCCAATAAACTAGAATCGAAGTTTTTAAAACAAACTTGTTTTCATAAATTATAAAAATGGACGTAAAACTATTCAACCCCCCCCCCCTTCTAGTTTTCCACAACTGGTATCAAGAGCCACGTCAAACAAGATTTTTAAAATATATTGTATTTTAAAACTTGAAACGATCTATGGAATCGGAAAAATATTTAGAAGGGCAATCTATGCAAAGACCACCACTATTTGAAAGTGATGGATTTTTATATTGGAAAAATCGATTCGAAACTTATGTGAAATGAAAGGATCTAGATCTTTGGCATGTTATTACTAATGGTGATTTTCTTCCTTTACAATATAATCCCGAAACTAAAAAGGATGAACTTGTTTCTTATGAAAACAAAGCGATGATTTGAAAAAGAAACTTTCTAAAAATAATGAGGCTAAAATGGTGATTTATAATGCGCTACCACGCAAAGAATATGAAAGAATTTTTATGTGTAATACCGCAAAAGAAATTTGGAATTCTTTACTAATCACTCACCAAGGTAATAGTCAAGTCAAAGATAATAAAATAGATCTTCTTGTACAACAATATGAACAATTTACGATTCCGGAAGAGGAATCGATAGATAATGCTTTTGCTAGATTTAGCACAATCATCACAAGTTTAAAAGCACTTGATGAGAATTTTTCTAGCAAGAATTTTGTAAGGAAGTGCTTCAAGTGTGGAGATCCAAACCATCTCATTGGTGAGTGTCCGAAATTGTCAACAAGTCAAAATCACAAGGCCTTCGTAGGAGGAGCATGGAGCGATAGTGACAATGATGAAAAAGAGACAACAAGAGAAGAAAAGTGTCTCATGGCAAAGGCATCCGATGAGGTAAGTTCCGAAACCGAATACTATAGTGATGATAATTTATCCTTGGATGAAAAAGACTTAGATAGCGAATATAGGATACTATGCAAAGTAGGACAAAAAGTAATGGCTAAAAATAAAATACTAAAACAAACCAATAATCAACTAAAAGATGAAATACTTGAGTTAAAAATTAAACTAAATAATCTAGAAAAAGGTAAAGAAAGTTTTATTGAGTGTAAAAAATGTCTAGTTGTTGAAAGTGAAAATAAACAACTTAAGGAAGAAATTAATAAACTAGAGAAATTCGAAAATAGTAGTAAATCACTTAGAAAATTAATTAGCACTCAAAGATTATCCGGAGATAAAACCGGCTTAGGATATAATCCAAACCATTAGAATCAAAACCGAAGTACATACTTTTGAAAGATAGATTAGTACCCATTGCTAGTGATGAGGAAGTTAAAAGCTTTCGCAAATCATCTTTAAAACTCGAGGCCGAACCCTTTAAACCAAAAATAAGGTCCAAAACTCCACCACCTAGAAAACCAATAGGTTCTCATCCTAGGTCTAAAACTCCTCAAACTAGAGTAAACCAAAATAGACGAAACTTTAACAATAATCATCAAATGTGGAACTTCAATCCTTGGGGGATGTTTCCACCATATATACACCCATGTCAAATACTAAACATGTTCGGATCAAACAACTTTGGTCAAATGAGACAATGGGGACCAACGTAATAAATTCGTCATACAAGCTTGGAAATTTAAGTTGCATCCACAAGTTCTTACAATCCCTTGAAGACTTTGAAGAAAAACGTATTGAAGACGAAAGGTACACATTTCCTTTTATTTCCTTGTCAAGATTGCATGCTTAGTTTAGTTTCTAGTTATTATTTGTTTATGCTTGGCTTGTAGTCTCCGCTAGCTATTATACATATACTCTTATATATTTGTTAAGAACCAAATCGCAATTATTATTAGTTTTAGACTCAAATCCATATACCAAAACGGCAAAACAGAATCACTGCATCACTCACATGAAAGCATATAGGATTGTAGATGAACCGAACGTTCATTGAACCATTCAGTAAGAAGTTCGTTTATGTCCGTTTAGTTAGATAAACAAACAAGAACAAAAGTCTAGTTCGTTCATGAACATAGGAAAAAGGTGCAGAAGAAAAAGGAAACAACAGAGGGATCTGAATCAGACCTAAATGGCAATGACATAAAAATAAACCTTTTTCAAAACCTAGCATTACGAGCGTTATGACGATATAATTATGCATTCATAAATATTTATTTATGTTAATTTAATATCTTATGTTCACATATCGTATCTTTTAATTATATAAATTTAGTAAAACCTCACTAGGTACACATCTTTGGGGTAGCCAGGGAAACGGTCACAAGATACCTAGTTAGGCCAAGTACATCTGAGTCAAAACCTAGCCTGAACAAGGAAAACCTCATCCCTTTACTCTTCTATTGAAAAAACAGGTATACCTAACCTTATAAAATGAACATACACAAAACAAAATGTTATTGTTTTTGGACAATCATTTATGTTTTTTCGTTAAACGTCTTAATCAACGAACACCTCATATGTCCGTCTAAGCATTTTCTGGTTAAACTTAACAAACAAAAATTCACAAACAACTGTCCATTTGCGCTCGTTTACAGCCCTACGTACGCAATTTACTCCCTTTAATGCGCGTTTAACACAGAGCTTATTGTCCACCTGAACCATACCTTCTAACATGAGTTACCAAATAAGCACTTTTTGTATTAAGTTTCTATACATTCATTTATGTTTGATTTAACGTCTTAATTAACTAACACGAATAGTCTCACTTTCTTTACAAAAACAAACAAGTTTAGTTAAACTTAAACGAACAAACACAAACAAGGCTCCGTTCGCACTCATTTACATCCCTACGTACGCAATTTACTCAATTCAATTTCTGTGCCAATTGCCAAACCTAATGCGCAATCAAAATAAGCACTTCTTTCTATTAAGTGTTTGGATAAGCTTAATATAACTTCGAAGATAAAAAGTAATCATTTATCTAAACATTTAAATTTATAAAGAAACTCGATATGTTAAAAAGTGAATATAAACAAATAATGATGTTAACGTCTTAATTAACGAACACGAACAAACACAAAAAAAGGCTCCGTTCGTGTTCATTTACATTTTCTTCTTCTTTTTTGGGCCAAATAAGCAGTTTTTCACAAACACAAACTTTTTAACAATTAAATAAGCACTTTTTTTTATTAAGTATTAAGATAAAGCTTAATATAACATAAAAGCTAAAAAAGTAATCAGTTATATAAATAAATAAAGTAATTAGATATGTAAACCCTAAATCAGATTAAAATTAACATTCAAAAGTGAATATAGATGAATAAAATTAGGGTTTTTGGTATACCTGAGTGACGTCGTATTGGAGTGAGGTCAAATTTGAAACACAGACACAGTTGAACTAATAAGTGTGTGTGTTTTGTTTTAACAAAGTGAAAGAGTGCTGAAAAAAGTGGTAGCGATTTTTGAGATGTGTAATGTGTTTGTTTGTTCGAGCAGCAAGTGGGGTATGTGATATGGGCTGGGCTGAGTGTTATGTAGTTAGCCTGTTGAAATTACCATTTTTGTTATGGTTAAGGCCGTAAGGGGCAACCTTTGAATTGAATTAAATGGAAACGGGCCGAAGTCAGCCAAAGTGTATACAATGCATAAAACATCCTAAATTATTTTATTTAAACTATAGCTGTCAAAATCGTGATCCTGATCGTAGGATCGTACGATCCTACGATCCTACACACAAAAAACGATCAGGATCTTAACAAGATGGTAATTCAAGTAGGATCTTATCAGGATCGCAAGTAGGATCGTAAGATCGTAGGATCGCCTATTACTATTATTTTTTTTAGTTATTTTTTTTTTAAAAAAATTTTTGTCATATTAACTTATTAAAGCCCAATGACTAAGAATTCTATAGGTGATGTTGAAAATAATAAACATAAAATAAACATACAAACGCAGCGGATAACATCACCATACAAGGATCCATATAGCCATATGATCAATCAAATAATAAACAACTAGGTTATACCTTTGTAGCGTGATCGGTAGAAATCAATGGAGACCTTCTTCACATGAACCTACCCTTGAAACCAAATGACCAAAATAGATCATCTCTATGATAGAAACACACTACACGTCACCGATCACCACCCGATGCTAGTCTTGACCTCGTAACAATCGATCTAGCCTTGAACTACACTAGAATAAGGTTAGATGGGATCAAAAACCACAAACCCTAATATGGGTGTGTTTAATTTCGTGGCTCTTGGATAGAGGAAGGGGAGAGAAAATTGGTAATTAGTTTTCTCATTTTAATTAGTCATAATGACCAAATCAAGAGGAGGTTATAAGATCATATGTTACACTTAACCCCTTGAACTATTTCCCTTGTTCCTTTCTCTCCTAGGCTCGCCATGGGGGCCCTAAATGAGCTTGCCCATTGTTGGTCTAATCCAATAAACTAAGTGCTAGCTTAGTTATTAGTAGCCCGTTATTGATCCCGAGTTACGTAGTCGTATATATAGTGTAAATACGATAAATACAATATATATAATGGTGTCTCTGTGTATAAGTGTGTGACCCCATAGGCTCACATATGTCTAGCCATATAATTATTTATTATGACATGAGCATACTCCAACAGCTCCCACTTGCGACGTCATAATAATCAAGTAATTATACAAGCAAAGGTTAGCGTCTAGCAACACGCCAATGCCTCTAGAAATATGTGAGGGAAGTTTCTTAAACGTCTCATTTAAATGGTTTATATGTCATTCATCCTTTTGTTACAGACACTATGTTGAACACTAGACATGGATCAAAGTCATTCTATTTGTTCAACTATTATGTTTCTCGATCTAGATATTGAACAAGATTACCAAGTGAATTAAGATTCATCTTAATCTCATTTGGGTACGGCCAAACAAACATCCCGTTCAATTCATCGAGGGGCCCAATAGTATCTAACTCCATGACATGTGGAGGAACAAATCCTATTTTGACTGCACGTGTCATTCATGTATTTCAAATCACTCCTGTAAATGGTTTTTATAACTACCTTATTCAGGACAGTGTTTAACCATATTAAAGAATGAAATTCCACACATGCAAGACCTACTTGCATCTCAAGTCTGAGGATAAGATACATAACCATTAGCGAGATTCACTATTGACGTCGATCCATGCAGTGAATACTCGATAGTTGGGTCAGTCCAATGTTCATCACAATGAACAACATGTGAGTTTGGTAAATAAATCACCAACACGCTCACATTTGCCTTAATTCGATGATACTCCCGTATCGTCAACTGGCAATGGACAATTTTAGAATAAATAAATTATTCATGGATTAAACATGCAGATATAGAAACACAGTAGTATAAATGAAGACGATAATACCCGGTATATCAATTCATTATATAATACGACTGCTTACAGTTCCATTATCCAAATACTAAAAACAAATATGCACAAGACTACATATAGATCGGAATCCGATGTTTCCACCATGATCAATTTTGTTGTACAAGACAACAAGTAGTCATCTGAGTAAACTTTGAGAATACTTGTTTCAAAATTTGAAATGTTTTGAATGATGATTGTCCTTTTGTATGTGTGCATTCAAGT